>CAUYQG010066179.1:0-21568 GCA_963574415.1 Tarsius wallacei | reverse complement strand
GGCGATCCTTCCGCCTCAGCTTTCCAAGTAGCTGGAACTACAGGCACGTGCTACCACGCCCGGCTAATTTTTTGATTTATTGTAGAGATGAGGTCTCACCAAGTTGCCCAGGTGGGTCTCGAACCCGCGGGCTCAGGCAATCCACTCACTTCAGCCTCCCAAGGCGTGGGATTACAGGCTGAGCCACCGAGTCCGGCTGTCCATGCTACTTCTATACAAAGAGGTTGAATGTGCGAGGGCTTGAGAGGTGGGAAGACTTACTCTGGAAAAATGTGGAAAATATATAGCTATCTTTAACTCATTAGTTAGACGTGTGTAGCTTCAGAACTAGAAACATTGGTTGAAGGAAATAACAGGGAGACTGATTTTGGCTAAATGTCAGGAAGAGCTTTCGATGGTTGGAACTGGGATGGCTGTCACATTCTTGTCAATTAAAGGAAGGAAAGAAGGATGAATGGAAGAGGAAAAGGAAGGAGGAAAGGAAGGAATTATGTATGAACACACCATGTGTTCTGCACTGCTCTGTGTTCTTGTTTTACAGTGGTGAACATATCAGATGTGGGCCTTGTCCTTGTGGAGTTTAGAGACTAAATTGAAAGACAGAGATTAGACACAAACACACACACATTATGTTGCTAAAGAGGGTAGAAATAATTTGAGTTATAAGTCCATAGCTACAGAAAGGATTCAAGCTGAGGCTTGACTGTAACAAATTATCAAAATGTAGTATGGCCTATGCCCTGCATTGAGATAAAGCTGGACCAGTCCAACAGCTTTCTCCCAAATGGGCAGTGCATCAGAATGACCTGGGGAGAGATTTTTAATAGTCCTTGATCAAATTAATATATTCCTGACCAGAATAGTTGGGATGGACTAGAAGACTCTGAAACCCTGTGATAAAACGTTAAGTGAAAGAACTAGACTGAAATGCCTATGCTTTGATTCTGGTATCCTGGTCTCATTTGTGATGATGTTAATCTATTTGGTTGGACGATGGAATTAAATTCCTCTGGTTCAGAGCTAGGATACGTTGGTTTCTTCAGGGCCTGGTTTGTAGAACAACGGAGGATTTCTAGCCAGATATGCACCTGACCTGAATTTATCCGAGAGGTGTGTACCCAGGCACTAATTGCTGCAGAGGAATTGTAGCTGGTGCCCGGGGTCCCTCTAGTGGTCAGAAGCTGTTACTTCAGCTCCCACTTCTCTTCCAGACTCCGGCTTGGTCAGGGAATTTGCTGATACGAATTCTAAAGGGAGATGGAGACCTATGGAAAAAGAAAAAAGCAAAAACAAACAAAAAACAAGCATAGAAGCCTAAATGCATATCTTAGAAAGCTATTCTTTAGAATTAACATTGAAAACAGAGGTGGCAGAACTCCAGAATTTCTTTCCAAATCCCCTCTACCCATTTCACCTTGTCTTATATGATCTACATTTAGAGAGAGAAGGGGATTGGGAGATACACAACTTTTACAAACCAGGGTAAACAACTTCCCAGGACACCAGGCCGTCAATTAAGGATATTTCATTCTCTGGAAATATACAAACTATTTCCGAGTTGGGAGGTCGGATGGAGCCCTGGGTTGGGTTGGGAGAAATGAGTCATGCATTCTGAACTTTATCACTTACCAGCTTTCTGAGCTTTACTTTCTTCATATGAAAAAAAAAAGCAGGTAATGACACCTGGCCTGCCTAGCTCACGGGTTTGATGTGAAGATTAAATGAGCCAACAGATGTGGGAGCTGTAAAATAAGTTACAACTGGGAGAAAATACACTGCAGTTAGTATTAAAGGAGAGTTTGGCCTGAAGAAAGTTGGAAAAATGTCCGTTGCCTTTTGGGGCCATTTCACCTAAACACGAGGCAGGAGTGGTGGTAATGGGGGCTGTTGGTGGGTGTTTTGCTGGCATTTGGGCTGGCTTTCGATGAATTACAGTATTATTTAGAGAAAGCATGCAATGCTCTTGGAATGCCAAAAAGCGGTAGTCCCTCTGCAGTGCCCTTTACCATACTTACCCTATTCTAAGGGTCCTAAAATGACCCCCTCTCACAATCCTCCCTTGTGGCTTCTGTTCCTTGGAATATGGAGTGCTCTGAAAGCTTCTTGTCGGAGGGTGGAGTCACTGGGATAACTTGCCTGCTTATCAGCCACCGAGCTTCATCCAACTCACTGAAGACACATTAATACCACATATTCTACTTATGCCACTCGGAATGTGGTCTGTGGGCCAATATTGGCCTCACCTGGGAGCCTGTAGAAAATGCAGACTTCCAGGCCTCATCCCAGACTTGCGCTGGATCAGAATTTGCCATTTAACAAGCTCCTAGGTGATCTTTTTGCACACTGAAGTTAAAGAAGCACTCAACATTTTGTTGGATATTCAACATGGGCTCTGTCTTCACCCAGAGTTTCCTATCTCCCACCCTCCTCCCACTCCAGCAGTCTCCCTGCCTACCAAACTCTACCTCAAAATGCAGGAATCACCACATGTCCAGGACAGGCTCTGCACAGACACTTCGTTCCCATGCTTTAGAAAAAGTGACAAAAAGCTGTACAGACTCCATTCTTTTCCAGGTTTGTCTGCCGCAGAAAAAGTAGACTTTCCTCAGATCTTCCCCCAAATGGCACAGGTCTGAAGACCATGTGGTGATGGGGAACATGCCTTTCCTTCCTTCCTTCCTTCCTTCCTTCCTTCCTTCCTTCCTTCCTTCCTTCCTTCTTTCCATCTTTCCTTCCTCCCTCCCTCCATCCTTCCCTCCCTCCATCCCTCTTTCTCCTGCTCTAGGAGGGAGGACCCTCCAGGAAACGTGACTATGAGAAACTGTCAGTTCTTCAGGTGTGAAGTGAAAGCAAGAAGGGAAGAGGAGCTGGACATAAGCTGGAAGAGAGCACACCCTGCAGGCAGCCGAGAGATCAGTCAGGGTCCCAAAGCACACAGGGTTTCAGGCCCCGCAATCCCCGATGCCAGGGCCAGCGAGCACACTCACAGGGGCATGCACACTCGGCCACATACCGCCTTCTTCTAGTCCCTCCGTCTGGGCCCCACATCCTGCAGCCAGAGGTCATGCGGCCCCATTCCCGGTGGCCAGGCCTCGTCTGCGTTCGGTGGCACAGATGTCTTGTAGCCAATCCCCAACCTCCTCACACACTCCACTGATGCCTGAAATGACTACTATTAGAGATATCTCTCTCATCGGCAAACAGTGTCCTCTCCCTGTGTGCCTATTTTAACACAGACGTTTCTCTAAGAGAGGCAATGAATTAAATAACAGACACTGCGTGCAAATTAATGCATCAGAAATGTTGCCGCAAGGAGGGTCAAGGGCAGCAGGAGGAAAGCTAGCAGCTGAGGAGGGACAGGAGCCAAGGAAAAGAAGGAGCAGACATGGGGGAAGCCCGAAGACAGATTCTGCCTGCTTTGAAGTATGCCTAGGAGCAGCTCGGTCCAAGGTGTAGGATGTGGACCTGGATTACACAAATTCGGCTTCTCAGGGGCTGATGTGGGAGCTAGCATTTCAGCCTCCGGATGGACCTACCAGGCTTCACTCAGCCTGACTCACCCCAAAACAGTTCCACCTGCAACCAAAGAGATTCTCAAAACATGCCGAGCTATCCACACCACTCCTCTGAGCCTCATCATCCTAGGGTAAAGCCACGTGGCTCCCAGGGTCTTCCTCAGTCTTCCCAGAACCTCTATCTCCAACCTCGCCAATCATGCTGAGTTCCAGACATGATGCATGATGAGAAACTCCCCCAAGGTATGTCACCTTCTGTTGGACCCCTGTGCCTTTGTGTTGGGGCTGCTTTATTGGCCTAGAAAGCCCTCAACATCTCCCCTTCACCTGACAGATGCCTTCTTGTTCTTTAAGACTTAGCTCTCATGTCCCTGACCTGCAAGCATGCTTTGTGTCCCCGCAGGCCAGATTGGTGAGTTAGGTGTGCCTGTTTGGTGTTCCTGAAGCATCTCGGGCACAGCAGTTATTACCCTGTATTATTTAACCTTTGTGTGTTGCTCCCACTAGATTAGGTGTCTCAAGGACAGAGGCTCTGGCTGTCTTATCTTTCAATTTCTAGAATGCTGCCCTGTGCTGGACACAAAACATGCATTGTAAATGTCTGTTATGTATATTAATGCATGTGTTGAGGATAGAGGTTAAGTACAAAAACCTTCGTAGGCTAATGGACTCTCTTTACAGAAGAGAAAAATGCCTCCCCCCTCAATGGTAAGTTATGCAACTTGTTCAAGCATAGTCTGTTAGGAAATAAGAAAATCTAAGACTTGAACCTGGGTCTGTGTTCCAGGATGAATGTGAGGTTCTGCTCCTACCTCACTCTTGCATCCAGCTGGTGGCAAGTCATCACAGCACAGCCCTGTTGCTATATTTCCCATAAAAAATTTGAGACATTCAGATCTGACCTTCTAGGAGGGAACTTAAAGTCAATCAGGGTTTTGCTTTCTTGTTTTACAGATGGTGGCTAAGGCGCAGGGATGTGGAAGGATCCCACATTATTGGAATACTCAGAGCATTATGACAATGTTGTCATGTTGTCACATCATGGTCCAGGCCAAAATGTGATGGCAGGGACTGGGAATGCAGAAGGGGACCAGGATCAGATGGCCTGCATTCTCCACATCCCATCAAAGGGAATCAAAACAATGTATATTCATTGACAGTGGGTCTCCCGAGGTACTAAGTCCCTTCCAAAGCCCCAGTGATGGGAGAAAGGTGACCAGAACAAAGGATGTGTTTCTTTAGCTACTCTCTCAGCCCAGGGAGACCTGGACAGAATCCATCACTCAGAGCCCAATTCCTTCTGGCCTCACCGCAAGGGGCCACATCCAGATGGAGAAAATAGTTAGGAGGGTCTCACATTTACATATATTTGCATATGTTTGCATATCCACACAGAACATGTAGTTCATTCTCAGGCAGTTTTCAAGTAAATGTGATTATTGCCACCTTCAGGTTGTCATGGATAGTTTTTTCTCTTCTCACTTTCCTTCTCACCCACCCACGTCCCTGGTCCCTGATACCAGGCGAGGGAGTGCGTGCGGGGCGGTGGGAAGGGCGTTCTCGGAGGAGCACAGGACATCAGGCTGATGGGTGACCAGACCAGCACAGGGCAGCCAGGCAGCCCCACCTGAGACCCAATCCTCAGAACATACCAAGCTGATTGCTCAGTCACATCTGCTGTATTCATGCTAAGAGAACAACTCTGCTGATTGGACAGGATGTTCCGGGCAAGTTACATGTTTCTCGACTGATGAGGAGGCAGTGCAATGCTGAAAACCCTCCTGGCACACTGGGCAATGGGCAGATGATGAGCATTATGTGAAAATGAGATGTGAAGAAAGATATCAGGCTCCCAGGACCTGGAGAGTCTTTTCCTGGTGACTACATTACCCCTAATCCTCCCACCTTTTCTTATAGATCCAGCATTCCCTACTATGTGGTTCACAGTGGGTTCTTCCCAACAGCTTTGAATGGTTCAGGGGGCTCAAAAACACCCAGAAGAGAGCCTGTTTGGTCTTTCAGGCTGTCAGACTATGGGCAGGCATGCTTAGGTAAATGGAGAACCCAGAAAATAAAGGACAAGCCCATCCTTGTCGTTCTCCCAGGCACTGGAAGGCAACAGAACATCAGGACTTTCCTTGTTTGAGTTGTTGTGTCAGAGAAAAGACTCTTCTTGCTGTGATGATGGTGAGTTTGAATACTCAGGTAGCATGAGTCAAATCAGAATACTATTTTACCATTCGTAGGTTCATGTTTCTCCTATATGAATTTACCGATCAACTAATCAACAAATTTCTTCTGAGTGCCTCAGTAAGCCCTGAGCTTACTAACTGAACCATAGTAGGCATTCTGTAAATACTTGTTAATGTTGTCCAAAGTGGTGGAGATATTGTGCTGGTACTGTGGAATTCAGAAACTAAAAATGTTCAGACCCTGCCATCTAAGAACTCAGAGTCTATAAAGATACTTGAAATATTTTATTAATATTTAATAATAGAAGATATGTAACACAGTTGTTATTTTAGTTTGTTCAAACTGTTATAACAAAGTAACATAGACTAGTTGGCTCATGAACATTTATTTCTTACAGTTCTCCTGGCTGGGGAATCCTAGATCAAAGTTCTGTCAGATTCCATGTCTGGTGAGGGCCAGTTTCCTGTTTGTCAGACTGTTGTCTTATTACTGTGTCCTCACATGGTAGAAGAGAACAAGAGAGCTCTTTGGAGTCTCTTTTGTAAGGCTCTTACCACAAGCCTTCATGACCTAATCATCTTCCAAAGGCCCCACCTCCTAACAGTGTTATTAGAGGTTAGGATTTCAACATATGAATTTGGGAGGACATAAACATTCAATCTTATAGCAGTCATCAAAAGCGAAGGCACTAAAGTTAGACCAAAGTTCATTTCCCAATTGTGTGACCTGAGACAAGTCACAGAACTTCTCTGAGTCTCAATTTCCACCAAAAGTGGATGAGGAAGCATCTTTTACATAGGATTATTTGAAGCATTAAATTGATGTGTAAAGAACTTAACACATTGCTTGGCACTGAGTAAGCTTTCAAGATGTTAGCTAAAATATCAGAAAGGTGCAATTAAGTACCAAAATAAATGATTTAAAGTTGGACAATTTTTAAAACTAGAAAGAACCTTAAAAATGCTCTAATCTAATGTTCTCAAATAATGGTCTGTGGATTGTTGCCAATTTTTGACATTCTTTTTTTGTTTTTAACCAGTCTGCAGCAATATGTAAAAACAGAAAGGCTGTGTAGTGTTAGACTATTTTTTTTTTCCTTTGGGTGTTCAGTTTTCTTTCTTTTAATGAGCTGATCAAAGGCAGGTGGTAATATAGTTAATCCTATGTCAGTCTTTCATTTATTGTTGTTGTTTTGTTTATGAAATTTAGAAGTCCAAGTTCCACTGTTCTTACAGATTAACCCTCCAATCAGTGGCGTAACCTTACATGTTAACCTCTGAGCTCTTCTTGGATAGGATCAGGGTGCTGGGAAATTCTTTAAACTTCAGAGCTCGGATAGAGCCAAGAGAACAAATCTAACTCCTTTTCTATGTGATTGCTCTTCAGATTGTTGAAGACGGCAGCCATGAGGAAGCTTAGAATAGTGGGCAGAGACTTTGGCTTACACTAAATTCCAATTCTGTGAGCATGTTGGTTTCCTCCTAACTTCTGTTAAATAAGCTAGGGACAGCTACCACTGAAGAATGTTGTGGGATTCAAGGAAGACAACGCGTGTGAAAGCACTTTGTAAATGGTGAGGTGCCAGGCAAATGTTATATCCATAGTTACAAGACAGCCCCATTTCTATCCAGAGACTTCCACACAGCACAATACCTATTCTTTTTTTTTCTTTTTTTTTTTTTTGAGTTGGAGTCTTCTCACTCTGTCATCCAGGCTGGAGTGCAGTGGCAAGCTCATGGCCACTGCAGCCTCGACCTGCTGGGCTCAGGTGATCCTTCTGCCTCAGCCTTTCAGTACTCTTTCCTGAAATTACAGGCATGTACCACCATGCTGGCTAATTTTTTAATTTATTATAGAGATGAGGTCTCAGCAAGTTGCCCAGGCTGGTCTTGAACCTGTGGGCTCAGATAATCCTCTCTCCTCAGCCTCCCAAAGTGCTGGGATTATAGACGTGAGCCACCCCACTCAATCAATACATATTCTTCATCATCAATTTTTTTCTCCTCTAGTGGGGTAATTCTTTAGTCACTACTCCCCATAAAATATCATACCCCAAACTGAGCATAATCTTCAAATTTAGTTAACAGTATGGTGTAAAATGAGGCAAAAGACTAGACCGGTTGGTCTTGTGTTCCATGACTATTTCCCCTTTACACCTTCTGACCTGGGCACTATGCTTTTATGCCGCAATCACAGTGCAAATATGTCTTGTCTTTTTCCAGGCCAGCTAACATCTTCAAAATCCCAGGACAGCTAATATTTTAGAGCACATGGAAGCTTTGTCCTTTTAATTTGGCTTTAAGACTGCAGCAGTGTTTAATCTACCTCTTCCAACTTCAAAGTCATCTTTTTGGCGACAATGTCAACACAACATTCAATAGGATCATCTTTTCTTTGACATCCGTTCCCATTTCATCACCTCCATTTCCTTCCTTTTACATGGGATAGTCTTTTGGAAATGTATTTGAAACTATTATTTTGCCAAAGACCTAACCATTCTTCTGTCACATGATATCCTGTGAAGTATCATGAAGTAGACAGGAAAAGAGCACAGAGGTTAAAAGAGTCAACTCTCGGACTGGCTTACTTGGATTCCTATCCTAACCCTGGTACTTATTGGAGTTTTTACTTTGGGCCGATAAATTAACCACTTTGTTTCTTAGATCCTTCATCTGTAAAAAGGAGATAAATATTACATCTATTTCATCATGTTTTTCTGAGGAATCAGTGAGTTTATATGTGTAAAAACAGTGAGCACAGTACCTGGCACTTAGTAAATCCTCAGTAAATTGCCAACATGAGAGTTATTATTATCCTCACAGAACCTTGTGAACGTTTGGATTTGTTCTGTTATGCTCACCTCCTTATATCTTTTGTGCAGACCTTTATTCAATATGAGCTCATCAAAGAGCTCTTTATGAAGCCCCATGGGTTTTGTTAGCTGCCTTCTCCTTTTTTTATCAGGATGACTCATGATTATTTTATTTGAATTTTATTTCTTAGAAGTGCCCATCCTGCTTGAGGGTGAAGCTCCATTACTACTTTTGCATCATGGGCCACAAGATCATAATCTTTTGCCCTGAATGATTAAAAATCTGCTCTTCTGATATCTGGGATATACTGATCCGAATGTTTTAATTAATTTATTCACACATTGCCTGTTTCCCAAAAGGAATTGAGATGGCTGCCATATTTTGTTATAATAGGAGGCCACCTCATCATTTGTTATTCGTTTTTGGAAATGTCCTAGTCACTCTCCTCCCCGTTTCTTATCACATACACATCATTATCCAGGTCTTCCTTACTGGTCATAATTAAGTCCTGAGTAGCTGTTCCCCCTCATTGCTTTTTCTACCTACTGAGAGATAAAGTTGTCAGCAAGGCCAGGCAAGTATTCATCAGATGTTCTGCATGAGACTTCCAGCAGATGTCCTGCTAGTTGAAGTCCCTCTTCACCACTAGATCTTGCCTCTCTGCCAATTTTTGCAATTCGGAGAAAAGCGATTAGAGAGAGATTGGTGTACCAATTGCACAAGTGCCTACCTCATCTCCTCTGTAAGAATAAAAGTTCCTGGAAGATGCCCTGTTGTAAACAACCTTCATACATGCCTAAGACTACCCTAGATTATTTTTTAAAAATAAACTGTCATCTAGACTGTAGGATGATTCCTTCGCATGAAGTAGGTTTGGAAATCATATCTGTTAAAGATCCTTGGGATCTGATTCTATTCCCTGTGTGTCAGAGAACCTGCCACCCCTCCACAAAGTGTATCCCTCATCAAGAACCCTGGGAAGAATGTAGAGTGCCTGCGCTCCAGATGGACTTCTCATCACAGACCTCTGACTGATACTGAATTATCATACCTCTGGCTGGCCCTTCAGCCCCCCTCCAAGATGTTGGTTTGTTCGTATTGCTGGATCTATTATCATTCATCTGCATCGTAATTCTTAGTGCCTCATCTATTTGCCATAGTAATAATCAAGGCTAATTTGATGTAACTTCCCTGAAGGTAAGAGTCAGTTCTCTGATCTATTCCAGACATCAAAGGAGGTCAGTGAAATACAGTGAAGCAATTATTTATTGAGCATCTACTGTTTTTCAGACACTGTTAAGATTAAGAATACAAAGGTGGACTGAGTGTGGTGGCTCAGCCTATAATCCCAGCACTTTGGGAGGCCAAGGCGAGAAGATTGCCTGAGCCTGGGGATTTGAGATCAGCCTGGGCAACTTGGTGAGACTTTGTCTCTACAATAAATCTCTCTCTCTCTCTCTCTCTCTCTCTCTCTCTCTCTCTCTCTTTCACACACACACACACACACACACACACACACACACACACAAACTAGCTGGGCATGATGGCATGCATCTGTAGTTCCAGCTACTTAGAAGGCTGAGGTGGAAGCCCAGCAGGTTGAGGCTGCGGTGGCTGTGACCGTGTCACAGCACTCCAGCCTGGGCAACAAGAGTGAGACTCTAACTAAAAAGCAAACAAACAAAAAAAAACAAAGGTGAAGATGATAGCCTCTTCTCAAAAAACTCATAGATATGGTAGAAGTAGGCATGTCAATAGATCATTGCAACACAGTGTGGTCAGTGCAGTGATGGAGATATCGGTCTGCTTATTACAAAGCACAGAGGAGAGGCATGCAGGCCAACCAGAATGGCCTGGGGGAAGTAGTTTGTCGGGGTGGCTTCCCATCAGCAGTGATGCTGACCTAAGTCTTAAAGCCTGTCAAGAGCACCCTGTTGTGAACAAATGTCATCCAATTTTTCTTAATTGAAGACATAGTATTGTGGTACAAAATGTGTCCTAACTTCTGCTAACTGGGAAAATGCTCAAGTCTTTGACTTTGAAGGCTGGACAGGGGAAATTGTTGGTAGAGGTGAATGGCCTAGACATTAGCCTGCAAATACACTTTTGGGCAAATATCTGGGCCCCAATAGGCCAACACTGCTGTGATGTAAGGAGGCAGAATCCGCTCCTGTTGGAAAAGGTCTGAGAGAAGGGGTGAGAGGATGTGAGGAAGACACAGGAGACAAAAGGTATCAGGGTCTTAAAGTCCCTGAGGAAGTCCTTTACAGAACTGGCAGGATATTAGGCCAGGAAAGGTAAAGACTGGTGGAAAAGAGAGCTGGCTTCCTGGAAGCATTGCCTACATGAGAGGGTCATTCCAACAGCGTCTTATGGGGACAATCCTCCCGGAAGGACAGCTGGCCAGTCGACATCTGGAGCTTGAACACGATTGCTGTCTAGGGACTCTATCACCAATTCTTTAGTCAGTGGAGTGGGTCCAGTTATAGCATGAATTTTCTGATTCGACTTACCCAAGTAATACTCTTGGACTTGCTGAGACTTTAGAAAATACCTGGTCATCTAATGAGGTAATGGAAAGACTATTTCGAATTTTCTTCTATCACCATTCAGTGGGTAAAGAGCTCAAAATCCTACTCTCAGAAGATAGACTGAAGCAACCTGGAGACAAAAGGAGATGCATGCCTCTGTCACCATAAGACAGACAGGACCTAAGCGGGTGAAGGAAGAAGGGAGGTGGGCATGAGGCAGAGGGGAGGATGTGAGCAGCACAGAGAAAAGCAACATCATGCTCTGAGCAGAGAATGGTGAACAGATCTGTACTGCTGTAGAACCAAGTGGGAGGCAGGAGAACAAGAGGTTGGAAGGTGCTACACCACCATGGTGACCTGTGTCAAACAGGTTAGGGAGCACGCATTTCATCGGATAGGCCAATGTGGACTCCTAGGAAGGTTTCAAGCAGAGAACTGCGATGATCAGGTTTGTTTTTAGGATACCTTAGATAGATTGCCTTGGAGACCATACAGTCAAAGGACCTGAGGGAATAAATTAGAAAGCTGCTGTCATCGGCCAGGGAAGATATGTAGTGTCCTAAAGTAGGAAAGTGTTGTGGTGGGGTTGGGGAAAAGGAGACAGATCAAAGAAATATTGAGGTAGTAAGATCAGCAGGATCTAACTTTAAGGGGGCAGAGGAAGGAGAAGAGAGTCAAGAATGGTGCCTTGGGTGAAAAGTCACTCACAAAGTATGTGTCACATAATAGGCATTTGATAAATATTTATCTTAGTACAGTTCCCTGTCATGGTGATTGCTTTTTCTATCATTATTACTGAGTGTGACCAAAATGAGAACTCTGGTCTCGACTTACTGTGTGATCTTGGGAAAGTCACACTGCCTCTTCTATACAATGAGAGGGTTTGACTGTCTTTAATTTTTCTGGCCACATTTTGTGGACCAGTACTGAAAACATATTCTAAAACTTGTAAGAATGTTTTCATTGGTAGATGTACTCCAAACTTCCAACAACTAACTTAAAAGAAATTTTTGAAAGAGCATTCTAATTTGAGGACTGCTAGTACTCTCTTATACCATTTCCATTTTCCCCCTGCAGGTATAATTTCTTCAAGAATATAAGTCTTGTCTGTCCAAAAAATTTTAAGAGACTATGACATATGTTTTGGATCACCTATAATATCTGGTATAAGTGCCAGGTACATTTTCGCCACTCAGAATTTACTTGACCTGAATTAAGTTATGTTGCTCTGAAGGGGCTTGATTCTGATTCCAGATACTTCATGTGCATTCATTTATTCATTCATTCATTCTTCCATTCAATCAACAAATACTTAGAGTACATAACCAGGTGCAAACAGAATAAGACATCAACAGTTTATGCCAAAAGAGAGCCGTGTAACAGAGCAGATAAGATACATATGCAGGAAGCCATCCTGTGTGCTGGGAAGTGAATGATATCATGGAAGAGATAAAGATAAAGTGATGTGCCTGTTTAAAAAAGAGAGAAATTATTCCAGTAAAAAGAGAGTAAAGCCAGATGTCTTTGGGAGATATTATCCTGGGTATGCCCCACACAGAAAATTGTGTAGCTCTTAGTCTTGTTTGCAGGCCCACACACTGAAAACTCGGAGGTGGCTGACCAGATGGTGGACTGTGGACCTAGGAGACAGAGTTCTGTGGAGTGGAGGTCATCAGTTCAGTCAATGGTCAAATTTCTTTTTTTTTTTTTGAGTTGGAGTCTCACTCTGTCACCCAGACTGGAGTGCAGTGGCTGCTCCCAGCCACCGCAGCCTCGACCTGCTGGGCTCCGGCGATCCTTCCGTCTCAGCCTTCCGAGTAGCCGGAATTACAGGCACGTGCTACCATGCCCGGCTGATTTTTTGATTTATTGTAGAGATGAGGTCTTGCTTGCCTAGGCGGGTCTCGAACCCGCGGGCTCAGGCAATCCACTCACCTCAGCCTCCCAAAGGAGCGGGATTACAGGCTGAGCCACCGAGCCCGGCAATGGTCAAATTTCAACCCTTGACTTCTAGCTTGGAAAGATCACTAGACTTGAAATTAGAATCCCCGGGGTCTACTCTCAGCACTCGACTTTTCTGAACTGGGTGAACACTTTGACAGTCAACTTGTCTTCCAGTTGCTCCATCTGAAGGGTCATTGGAAGTGCCTGTTTAGCCTTGTGAAGATCAGTGATGATCGTGATCAATATTTTAGCTAATGGTCACTGTATGCTTGCTGAGGGCTGTGCCTGAGACATTTTAATGTATTAATTCATTTAATCTTCACAGGAACCCTATGAAGTAGGTACTTTTGTATTCCCTTTGTATGGTAGGCAACACCGAGCACTAGTAATTATTCAGGGTCATGCAGCTAGGAAGTAGTGGAGGAGGGTCAAACCCAGGTCAGCTGGCTCCTGAGCCCACACTTTCTGATCATTATGCCCTGTTGTCTCTCTTCCAGCATGATAGCACTTTGTGAACTGTAAGATAATACTTAATGTGAACAATAACATTGGTCTAATTAAGCACACCAGTTTGTTCAGACTACAGGTAAACAGAGGCAGTGACATAGTTAAACAGGAAAAGATGCACTTTGCATAAACCTTGAAAACTGGAACAAGTTCTTTTGTAGTAGTTTCTTGATATATCGATCTGCTCAGGATTATAAATGATATAATTTATAGAAAATTTTAGCACTTGAAAGAAACATGATTATCTAACCCAGTCTTTTCTTTGTACTATTAAAGATATGTCCCAGAAGTTTAAGTGGCTTGTCTAAGGTCACACAATTGACAAAGTAGAGAACTGAAAACTATTTAGTGATTGTAGAATTTATAATTAAAAGAGTAGGATATTATTAAAAACTAATGTTATAAAGTTTCTGTTGGTTGATGAGTTGACCTTCTTCTGTCAAGGTATAATTATTTCTTAGTAGTTAAATTGTTTCTCTAATTTAGGGCTAGAGACATACACTCTTGGATTTGTAATGCTTATTGTAGAAGAAAAAATACAGTAGAAACTTATTTTTCTATTTGTATTATATCATTTGCCTTATGGCATATAAAGTCTAAGAATATATCTCTTTTTTTTTACATTCACATTTAAAAGTGACTACTTCCTCTAAATGTATAAGAAGAAATTTCATCCATTATGGGTGAATTGTTGTTTTTCTGTCACAGTCTTTCAAAAGATTTGCCTTTTATAGACTAGGACATTTGAAACTTTCACAAACACTCTTTCGGGTGCTTTTTATTTTGGGAGCCAGGGAACTTCTGTTTATTTACTGGTTCCAAAGTTCTGTTACTTTGGTCTCTCTTAAGTGACTGAAGCCAATCTGATAAACTAACTTAAGCTGTGTTCCTAGCTGATAATGGCTTTCTGTGTGATTCAGTTAAGATGTGTTCTTTGACAGGAGCATTCATAAAAAGATTTTAGGGTGCTGGGAATGAACCCCTGTAGAGGTGGGGACGTGGGGAGAGGCTTGTAAAATAAAACAACGATAAATGGAAAATAACAGTAATAGCATAAGCAAAGGTCCTGTTTATGGAATGCTTGTTCTGTGCCAGAAATGTTGTGGATTCTGGAAGGGATTTCCTTAAATGCTCTTTGAGAAAGTCAAAAAAGATCAGCCTTACTTTAAGTATTTGCTGTGTTTAGAGAATGCAAACTGAGGACAAGACTGAGTCACATAGGGTTCCAGGATTTATACATGTGTTAAATTCTCTCAAGGCATTTGGAATTGAAAGAAACAGGAACCTTATCTTTAGGTGCGCCAGACTAAACATAGATTTAACGCTTTCTTACAGAAGCCAAAAATTAAGAGGCAATCTTTTAATTAATTAACTAATCAATGAATCAACTCTGTAAACAAATCCTCATTATGCATTTTCAAGATACCAGTCACAGAGAAGAATTTCTCATAAGAAAACAAGCTCTTCTCTGGTCTAGAGGTTATCCTGGTCAGCACTGGATGTGCCAGAAAGTAGGGAGGTGCTGATTTTTGCCCATGAGTGCCTGGGCTGTGGGCCCGTCTCCACACACAGAGAGAGAATCAAGGGCATGGAGAAATGTATTTAGTTCAATGACAGGGCTCAGGCCCACAGCTACGATTTAGTCAGGACATTACCCTTTGGCTGCCCCTCAGTGCCCACAAGTTCGGGATGTTGGCACAGAAACAGGTGGTGTCCATCTGGGCTGGTGCACATGCTCTTCCATGAACATGTGATGAAGCAGACGCCCAGAGCAGCTCCCAGACAGCAATCCCTGTAGCCACTTTTGCTGCTGAGTACATTTCCACTGCACCACCCAAGGGGAGAGGCCTCGCTCCTCCAAAGGCCATGCCCCAGGACCTGCTTTCTCTCCCCCTTGTGGCTCAGCTCCACCCTGTCCCCGTTTCTCTCCCCCTCCCCCCGCTGCTGTTTTAGAGTACAGAGCACTGTATTGCAACATGCAGAGCTCTCAGGATGAAAACTATATCTGGGTGAATAACCGTAAGTGTAGTTTTATTACTTCAGTTGGGCATTTGCTGACACATAAAGTAAGTCTTTATTGTCATCTCCATCCTGCCTCCCAGTTTTAACTTTTGTTCTCCTCCCATCCAACTGCAATTCCAGAGTTATTTTCTTTGCTTTCCTGGGTCACTGAGGAGACAATGTTCTTTCTATTTGCCCTTAGGTCCAAAACTCATTCTGAAGTCAAAGCTATCACCATGACTGCTGGATTCCAGTGTGGTGAGTTCTTGATTTCTACCCAAAGATATCCCTGAACAAGTTGTTAAATGACGTGCCTTTAAGAAAGCTTTGGGGGTCCGGTAATCACAATATCCTGATTATATGAGAAAGCTAGTCATACACAAGGAAGGTGGACTGTCTTCATGACATTTCGTTGGCCACATCTCATCTGAAATGTTGGTTAAATGTGGGGATCATTATCAAACTGGCATGTATGGAGAGGTTAGGTAGAGGGATAATGAAAGTCTAGAACTTACAACTAATTCCATCTAAAAATATTTATCAAGGTCTGCATAATGATAGCAGCAATAACAGCAACAGGCATTTTTGTTTTCCCCCCTTTAAAATTTTTATTTTATTATAGAGATGTGGAGTACAAGTGAAGATTAACTACATAAGTAGGCTGCATGCAGGTGAAGTTTGGGCTTCTAACTGGCCCTCATTCCCCCTGGTAGTGGACCAGGTACTCTTTGTGGTGTCACTTGCCCTCTGCCCTCCTCCCTTCTTCCCTCCCCTAGCAGTGCCCAGCAACTGCCAATCCCTCCCTTGTGCTAACGTGACTAATGTTCAGGGCCCACTTGTGAGTGAGAACATGCCATTTTCATTTTTTATTTCTGTGACAGTTCATTTAGTATGATAGTCCTCATCCATTTTGCTGCTAATTCCACGATTTTGTTCTTCTTTATGGCTGTGTAATACTCCATCATGTGTGTATGTACTACATTTTCTGTATCCAGTCCACTTTCAATGGGCAGTAGGTTGGCTCCAAGTTTTTGCTATTGTGAATAGTGCAGCAATAGTAATACAAGTGCAGGTATCTTTTTTGTAGAATGATTTATGTTCCTCCAGGTGTACTCCCAGGAGAGGGTTTGCTGGATCGTATGGAAGGTCAATTTTTATTTCTTTTAGGAATCGCCACACTGCTTTCTAAAGAGGTTGAACTAGCTTTCACTCCCACCAACAGTGTAAGAAGCATTCCCTTTTCTCTGCACTCGTGTTATCATCTGTCATCTGTTTTTAGTTTTTTTTTTTTTGACTTATTAATGATAGTCATTCTTACCGGAGTTAGGTGGTATCTCATTTTTTGATTTGCATTTCTCTGATGATTAGTGAGGCTGAGCATTTTTTCACATGTCTGCTGACTGCTTGTATGTCATCTTTTGAGAAGTGTCTGTTCACATCCTTTGCCCACTTTTTAATGGGGTTGCTTGTTTTTTTTCCTTTCACTTCATTATCTTGAAGATCCTGGATTTTAGGTCTTTCTCAGATGCATAATTTACAAACTTTTTTCTTATTATGTGGGTCATCGCATTACTCTCTTGATGAGAGTAATTACTCTCATTACTTTCTTTTGCTGTACAAAAGCTTTTCAACAGGTATTTTTGAATACTTAATGTGTGCTGATCATTATGTAAACTTTATACAAGCTGTCTTATTTAATCCTCACAATGACTACTTGAGATAGAAATGACTGTTATCCCTATTTAAAGATAAGGAATTTGAGGGTTATGGAAAGTGTGTCACTTGCCAAGGTCATGAAGTTTGTATGTGTTTGATCCAGGAATTGAACCCAAATAGCCCAAATAGTCTGACTTTTAAAACCTATGTGCTTAACACCAGGTGTGAGGTCATGTACTTTGTGCTGGGCATTCAAAAAAATAATGAACAATACAAATAGTGTCATTGTTCTCATGAAGTTTACAGTCCAATGGTAGAGATATATGAATAGTTGTCATGTGTTGTGATAAAGGCCAGGATAAACTCATGGCCTGTTCCTGTGCTGAAACATGACTGGTCTTCTTACTTCCTTCCTCGTTCTTCTCTTAGCCATCCTGTAAATAAGTATTAAATTAATCTTCCTAAGGAAATGGATCTTCCTACTCATAAGACGACAGAGGCTTAAACCCTCCTCAACTGAAACCTTTTTATCAAAAAGAACTGAAAATTCTAAGGAAACGTATTCTAGAGAAGAGAAGACTCAAGGAGAACACAGTAGGTATTGTTACACAGCAGCAGTTCAAAGAATTCCCTGTTTGTACACAGTCCTGTAGTCTAGAAACCCTTCCACCTGCTGGAGTCTGTGCTTGGTGCTAGACATACCAAGAAGAATCCTGAAAACACTAAGAAGACATCTGAAACGCAAAACTGAGAACCACTAACTATTAAACTAATTAATAAGCAGACACCAGGGCAAGATCAGTGGTCTCTTCGAGATAAACAAATGGGGAGATATGCTGGGCAAAGAGAATCATGGAACCACAAAGAGAAAAGCAACTGTGAGGGAACTTGATCTAGGGCATCTAAAACACACAGAAAACACTGTGTTTATTACTGGAGATTCACTGAGGTGAGGAGAGAAAGTTTAAGTTTTAGAGTCAGTCAGTCCAGGCTCTGAAACTTGCCTCAGTTGCTTTCTAGCTGTTGATTTTGGACAAGAAACCTAACTTTTATAAGTAGATATTACCTCATTTGTAGCCATGAAGATAACAATACACATATCAAAGAAGTAAAGGACTTCTAAGTGTGGGGAAAAAAACAGTAAGTCATTGTTAGTGTCATTCATCCTTTTATTCAGTGTCACAGAGACTTGAATGGGAAAGTCATGTCAAACACACTGAAGTGGAGTACATAAAAGAACAATACCAGAAGGCAGCAGGAGGAAGACTGTGTATTATTTGAAAGATTTTGGTTATAAATGACAAAAATTTAATGTGAACTAGATAAGAAAAACAAAATACAAGAATAAAATAATGTAATCGTTCATGTGAATCAAAAATCCATGGTAAGTTTGGATCCAGAGGCTCAGGTGACATCATCAGGTATCTTCTTCTGAATCTCCTGGCTCTTGTTCTTCTGTGTTGGCTTTTTTTTTCAAGTAGGTATTCTCTACTTTGTAGCAAAAATGACTGTGGCATCTCTAGGCTTCCACGGTCCTCAGTGATTGCAATTTTGAAGTAGAGAAATCTCAGAGATCATATCAATCTCTGAAAAACCCCTACCCTACTGGCCATGTGCCCATCTCTGAACTAATCATCATGTCTAGGGTAGGGAAAGCAACTTTGATGGATCATCATGTACCACATGCCTAGCACAGTGGTGGAACTCCATCTCTCCTAAGACTGTCATGAGCAGATGGTCCAAGTTAGCCAATCAGAAAATTCCATTACTGTGAGCACAGACCAGAGTTAGGGAAATGCAGTTACTAGAATAGCAGACGTTTTTTTTCCAAAGAAGGATAAAAAAATGAAGAAAGAGAAATAATCATCAATGCCTAAACTGGAAAGGAGATTAAAATTCATGATACATAATAAGGCTATTGATAAATGTCATTGGTACCAGTTGAGATAAAGCCAAAAAGGGAAGATGACTTCTCGTCCCCAATACACATACTAATGAACTAAACCTTTGCAATTTTATTACTATAAAAATATTTAAAACAATTGCTAGTGTCAGTAACACTCTTTAATTTGGGCATTTTAAAGGAATCCATATATCATAAACACAACCCAACATGAATTTATTAAAATCACAAAGGTATTTCTGCCCCCGGGATCCAGTATCCAGTGCCAGCGTAAGGACCCATAATCCTAACATCTGCTCTAATAACTAACACCTTTCAATCCCTCAGAGAAATACTTTTCCACATCTCTTGTTCTTTGTTCTCAAAATAAAAGGCAGTTATGGAAAGGGAGGATTTTGAATGATCCCAACACAAAGAAATGATAAATGATTTGAGGTGATAAATATGCTAATTAGCCTGATTTGATCATTACACATTTGTACATGTATCAAATATCACTCTGTACCCTGTAAATAGGTACAATTATTATGTGTCAATTAAAAATAAAATTAATTTAAAAAGCAATTGTGTCTAAATACCATTAAGTGGGTGGGTTGTGGCACTATGAGTTGGATACGCCCTAGTTTGAGGAGAGGTTTGAATGGCAGAAGCTATTAGGACAAGAAAAAAACAAATTAATTAACTTGTCAAATTTGTCCTCTAAGATAACATGAACGCAGCACATTCTTGTATAAAAGATTATCATTTCCCAGTAGTGCCAATTGTCCATTCTCTGCTGCTCCTTGCATTCCAATTTGTGGTTCCATGGAGATTCATCAACTAGCACAGGTTGCACACTGCAAATTGCACAATGCAATTTGCAATGTTGAACAGTTCATACTACTTACAAGTTTAGATATTTGTAGCCAAAAGAAATGCATAATGTTCGTATAGTTATTTACGTTGGCAAATACATAGACATCAAATTGTAGAATTGTGAATAAGTTAATTTTGTAAAGATATTTGAGATGATTTAATAAAATATTAAATGAAATGTCTGCTTAAAATAATTTTGAATTAAATTTTTGATATATATTAAACATAACTCATATTTGTCTTTTAATTTTAACACAATTAAGTATTTTAGATGAAAAATAACTTTCTTGAAAACAAAATTATCTTGTTCATAAAATCTTTTATATTTAATTTGCACTATTTATGAGAATATATTCAAATTTTGAAAACTTTAAAAAAGGACATTTTGAAAATGTTTTAGATCAATGAGAATGAGACAAGTCAAGAATATGATAGAAACATAAAGAAAAAAGTAAGGAAAAATAAAAAGAGGATGAGCTATTTAGAGCTGTATACCATGAGAGTAAACACATTTCTGACATACATGACATAAACTTTGTGAATAGGACATTACAAATGTGTTATTACATAAATACTTAATTATTTATAAAAACAGTGCACATGAGCAAAAACATTATTCTTATCAAATCTGCAACTTGAACAGGTGAAAGGAAATGCCTGTAACTTCATACTCCTTACTAAATTAAAATTTAATTATTAAGAAAAACAATGAGAATATAGAAGAGAATTATTCAAATCACATTTGCAATTTGGAAGCATCATATGCAATTTTGATCTGCCCACTGCAAGATGAAGAAAGTTGCATTCATAAAACCTGCAAATATCTTGACTAAGGAAGACTAAACTTCTTGAGATTCCTTAGATGAAGATATTAGAAAATGGCCAACACATTGTTTTGACATCATATGAATAGTTTGAGCAAAACGGAATTCAATTCAAATGTATATATCTATGCCGGAATTTTAGCCAAAAATTCAGCAGAGTTTTTGGTGTCATACACATTGCATTGTTTGAATTTGCCACCAGAATACATAGTTCCATCAGTGCCAACAGGTGTGACATTCTTGGGGACAGTTCAAATACTCCATTCAATATTTTTTGAAGGTACCAAAAATGGAATATTTTGTAGAAAGGCATACAAAGGGTATTTGCATAATGAACATTTGTATACTTAACCCTGAAGTGTACCCCACACATTCAAAACTAAAAATTTAATAAAAGAAAGGCATATCAAATTTGGCATTCTAGCTACTGTTGGACATTTGATAAAAATGACAATCAAATGCCATTAAAAATAATTAAATTTAGACTAAACAAGGTAAAAGAAGATTCTTTTAAAAATAGTAAATCACCTGGGCTCGGTGGCTCAGCCTGTAATCCCACGCCTTGAGAGGCTGAGGTGAGTGAATTGCCTGAGCCCGCGGGTTTGAGACTCGCCTGGGCAACTTGGTAAGACCTCATCTCTACAATAATTTTTTTTTAAAAAATGAGCTGGGCATGGTAGCGCGGCTGTAGTTCCAGCTACTTGGAAGGCTGAGGCAGAAGGATCGCCGGAGCCCAGCAGGTCGAGGCTGCGGTGGCAGGGAGCAGCCACTGCACTCCAGTCTGGGCGACAGAGGGAGACTCCTACTCAAATAAATAAATAAATAA
>CAUYQG010066173.1:0-43802 GCA_963574415.1 Tarsius wallacei | reverse complement strand
TTTAAAGAGAAGATTATGGCTCGGCCTGTACTCCCCCGCCTTGGGAGGCTGAGGTGAGTGGGTTGCCTGAGCCCGCGGGTTCGAGACCCGCCTGGGCAACTTGGCGAGACCTCACCTCTACAATAAATCAAAAAATTAGCCAGGCGTGGTAGCACGCACCTGTAGTTCTAGCTACTGGGAAGGCTGAGGCGGAAGGATCACTGGAGCCCAGCAGGTCGAGGCTGTGGTGGCCGGGAGTGGCCACTGCACTCCACTCTGGGTGAGAGTGAGACTCCAACTCAAAAAAAACAAACCAACAAAAAAAAGAAAACTAAATATATATATATATATATATTCTTAAGCAAAAAAAAAAGTGATGCTATAATTAATGTATACCATGTGAATGATTTAATCAAGCTCATTAACATATCTATCACCTCAAATACTTATAATTTGCTCCTTCTGGCCAGCTGAAATGATGTATCCTTTGACCAACATCTCCCCATTTTCCCACTCCCCAGCTCTGGTAAGCACCATTCTTCTCTCTGCTTCAATGTGTTCATTTTTTTTTTAACTTCCACATATAAAGGAGATAATTCGATGTTTGTCTTTTTATGCTTGGCTTATTTTGCTTAGCATAATGTACTCTGGGTGTCCATGTTGTCACAAATGACATAATTTCCCTTCTTCAAAGCTGAGTAGTATTCATACACACACACACACACACACACCCCACCACACCACATGTTCTTTATCTCTTTATCTGTTGGTGGATGCTTGTGTTGATGCCCTAACTTGATTATCGTGAATGCTGTTGCAGTAAACATGGAATGCGGCTATCTCTTCAACATACTAATTTTGTGTCCTTAATCTCAGAAGTGGGAGTGCTGGATCATGTGACAATTCTGTTTTTAGTTTTTTGAGGCACCTCCATACTGTTTCTCATATGGCTATACTAATTTGCATTCCCACCAACAATGTTCTAGGGTTTCCTTTTCTCCACATCCTTGCCAATGCTTGCTATATTTTATCTTTCTGTAATAACCATTCTGACAGGTATGAGGTAATATCTCATTGTGGTTTTAATATGCATTTCCCTAATGCTTAATGATGTTGAACATTTTTAATGTATCTATTGGTTATTTATGTGACTTTTTTTTTTAAGAAATGTATATTCAGGTCCTTTGACCATTTTATTTTTTTATTTTTATCTTTTTTTTTTAAGTTTTGAAACAGAGTTTATTAGTGAGAAGAAGAGAAAGGGAAAAGGAAGATTCATGGCAGAGAGACCAGCCGTGGGGGAGTTTCTTGGAAAAAGAAGAACTGTGCTTACCCTCTCAACTACAAGCTAGATACAGCGACATGCTAATTATCGATATGCTAATGAAGGCAGAACAGGTACCCACCGCCCTCTCAGCCTCTGATGGGAGGAGGGGTGGTCTTATGATCGTTTCTATGGTTTTGATCAGTTAAGGGGTGGGGTTGAGTCTTTTACCTTCAAGAGGGAATCTGAAGGATTTGTAGTGATTATGAGCCGAGAGGCTGGGCTGTCCTATTCTTACTTTTGATGGGATCTTCTTTTGATTGACTGAGAGGCAGGGTAGGCTGGTGAGTTCACTTTCCATCTTGGCCTGCAGGAAAAACATGTAATGAAAAATGTCGGGGATGCTTCCTAAAACCTGCCAACACGAAATGTATCTGTCTATGCCTAACCTGTGCTAGCTACCCTGCCTCACCTCCCCACTTAGAAATTTTCAATCCCATAATCATGTGGGGTGCAGAGAGGAGAAGGTCCATTTTCTGTAACTTCTTCAAAGCTGACAAAGGGCGTGGGCCTACCTAGTCAGGAAATGAAAATCCCTCCCTGTCTTATCTATGACACCTTTGACTATTTTAAACTGAGTTATTTGTTTTCTTGCTGTTGAGTTCCATATGTAATTTTGATATTAACCCTTTGCCAGATATATGGCTTGCAAATATTTTCGCCATTCCATAAATTGCCTCTTCAATCTGGTAATTGTTTCTTTTGCTGTGCAGAAGCTTTTTAGTTTGATATAATACTAGTTGTCTACTTTTGGTTTTGTTGTTTGAGCTTTTGAAGTCAAATCCAAAAAGGCATTGCCCAGACCAATGTCATATAGTTTTAGGGAAGGCTTTTCTTATGTTTGAGCAGATGGTTGAAGCAACTGAAGGTTCAAGTTACATGAATATGTGTTAATGGATGAAGGAACATTTCAGGCTCGTGTGTATACAAAAATAGAAAAGAAAAGAAAATAACTTAAAGGCCATCAGAAAGGGTTAAGTAAATTATAGTCTATACAGTAGAGAGAAAACTATGCAAACATGAAGGAAGTTCATCTCTATTAGTACTTAGTAGCATGGAAGAATTTCTTTGATACTTTTTTGTGTGGAAAACAAGCAAGTGTATAGTTTTAATTCTACTGCTATAAAAGTGTGTGCACGCCTTTGGGTTTGTGTGTGTGGAGACAATGTGTATATAGAGTATCTAGAAATGGTTACGAAATGTTTACAATGGGGATTTCTCAGACATACATAAAAATAAAGCCGATTATTATTTATTTCCTGTCTCTCTCACCGGTATGTAAACTCTATGCTTTGTTCATTTCTTTTCCCTACTATCTAGGTACATAGTAGGTATTTCATATATTTCTGCTGAATGAATGAATGAGCAAAAGAAAGAAGAAAATGCAGAGATTAGACAGGGACTAAATAATAATAGAGATTACTGGAGTTCAGAGGCATGCAGGGGAGCAAAGGAGATTTAGTGGATGTCAGAGCAGATCTGATTGGGCAGAGTCTCAAATCCCAGCATAAATCTGAATTTCATTTTTCAGGAAGCAGATGGCCATTGCTCACTGAGATGAAGGGGTAGAGGATGGATGTCATGTGATTTCATACAACTCTGGAGCCTAAAGAATGCTCTTCTCTGTCTCTTGCTGCAAAACAAACAAACAAACTTTCTGTGAATAGACAAGACATTCAGACATCTTTTAGGCTCTTAACTGATGGAGAGTTTTGAGCCATCTAAGGCTCTAGGGCTTAACTTCACTGCTGGTTGATGAGGGCCCAGAAAACAAAGTGCAAATGCTTCCATGTCCCCCATTTCAATCTGTGCACCACCATCTGTCGTGCTGCTTCCTAGGATGGCTGCCATGGTGAGATGGAAAAAGAATGACCCATCAGGCCAGAGACTCATTGATGCCAACACAAGAGGGACTCTCAGCCCTGAAGTCAGGGGAAATCTTTCTGGCAGTTTGTCTTCAGCAGTGCTGGACATTTCACGTAATGCCGAGGCCTTGTGTAGGCAAGCACAGGCCTCTGAGCTGGTTCTGTTGACCAACGCTTCCATCATGCCATGTGTGGAAACAGTACTGCACCACTGTCTCAGAGACTTTTCTCCCTTTGAGAAATCCTTTATTATTGAAGAGATGGTTTCCATTCTTCACTCTGTCCCCTTCAGCCCACCCCCACCAGCAGACAAACTTTTTTTTTTTCCTGAGTTGGAGTCTCACTCTGTCACCCAGGCTGAGGGGCAGTGGCACACTCACGGCCACCCCAGCCTCAACCTGCTGGACTCAGGTATGTGCTACCATGCCCACCTCAACCTTCCAAGTAGCTGGAACTACAGGTATGTGCTACCATGCCCAGCTAATTTCTCTTGATTTAGTGTAGAGATGAGGTCTCACCAAGTTGCCCAGGCTGGTCTTGAACCTGTGGGCTCAGGCAGTCCTCTTGCCTTGGCCTTCCAGAGTGCTGGGGTTATAGGCATGAGCCTAGCCTAAACTGGTCTTTTTAAAATGCGAATACTGCCCACCACACTCCAAGGAAAGTTTTTTTCTGCTCTTAAGATAATGACAAAGTCCCTGGTGTGGCCTTGGAGGCTCTGAGATGGTGTCTACCTTCAGCCACTCTCCCCTTGTCTTCTAGGTTCCCTGTGATCTTCTTTTGGCTCCTCAAACCCGTTGTGTGCTTCCTGGCTCAGCCCTTGCCCATGCTATTCATTATGTCGGGAATTGAGCTCCTCCCCTCAGAAGCCTGGTCAGCTGCCACTCATCCTCCGCATCGTGGTATAAATGTTTCCTCCCTGGGAGCACCCTCCTCAGTCTCGTGCCCCAGACGGGCTAGGTGAACGTAAGAGGTGCTCATAGCATCCACCTGGCACTTCCCTACTATGGCACATAACTCATAGTTTAATGATTATTGGGCAACTATTTGCTCAACATGCACTTTCTCCACTGGACAGACCCAATTGGTCCTAGCACAGTGCTGGCCTGTGCGACCACCTTAAAATTTCCATTCTCATGTGCAGTGTCAGTGGGTGAACACTCGAGTGGTGTGAGAGAATGTGGAGACTGCATATTCCAACAAGTCTGCCTGTGAAGGGAGGAGAGAGTAGGGTGACGGATGGCAGGCACTGTGGGGGTGTCGGAGCCAGCTCAGGGTGCAAGAACAAAACAGCACAGACTGTGCGGGGCTGAAGCCACAGAAATATATTTCTCACAGTTCTGCAGGCTGACGGTCCCAGCTGCAGGTGAAGCATGGTCCATTTCTGGTGAGAACTCTCTTCCTGGCTTGTAGACAGTCGCCTTCTCACTGTGTCCTCGTGGGAAGAGAGTGTTCTGGTCTCTTTCTCTTCTTACCAGGGCACCAGTCATATTATGAGGACCACCCCTTCATGACATCATCTAAACCTAATTACCTTCCAAGGCCCCATCTCCCAATACCATCCCACTGGGGAGTAGGCTTCAACATATGCATTTGAGGGCACAGTTCAGTCCATATAAGAGGCTCAGAAAAGACATTATGGTAGGAAATCTTGAGCCGGCTTAAGTGCTGATTGAAAGGACCAAGTTGGAGTTGATGTCCCCAATGAGCAGTCATTTAACATTGCTTAGCCTCGTCATGTTTTTCTAGCAGTTCACTTTAACTTGCCCTGTCATCACTAATCAAGGACAGAACCAGCTTCTCAGATGTAGCTATGGATCATAGTTTTACAGCCCGCTCCTCAGCTTGTCTTGTACACAAGTTAACCGAATCAGCCCTTCCTGACCTTCATGACACAGATCCCATCAACATGGCCGCAGTCATGTGACTAACCCACCCATCTGTCTGCCATCCATCACTTGATGTCAGTACCTGTGCATACCCATCCCCTTCGTGATGACGTGGAAAAGACCACCACCCAATCACCTTAACGACCTGCCCATACCAAAGGGAAGGTTTAAAAGCATTTGACTTCAAGCAGCCATATGCCATTGCTTTGTTAAACTCGGTGTGTCCACATGGCTCTTTGAGCTATGGCTGCCATGTTTCCTAGCTTTGGCCTTCTCTCCTACCTTGGGGAGGTGAATCTCCATTCTCTTTCTCTCTAATTTACTTTTTAAGTAAGCCATATTTTCCAATCTAACTTCTGTGCAATTCTTGGCATCCTTTGCGTGGCACCAGATCACACCCCCTGGCGGGTCTGACCTAACATTTTGGATTCCCCAGCGAGATTGTGTCCTAACACTGATGGTAGATACCAGCAAAGAGAAGGATGAAGCCTCAGGAGACAGAGGCGATAATCATCGGGGGTGGGAGGAGAAATGAAGCCGAGCACTAATGGAAGATGAGGAGCTTTGATGAGGAGGAGAGACACTGCTCTCGCTGTGACATGAGAGGACAAGTGAGGGGCACGTGCAGCTCCACGGGACATTTTCCATGTGGTGGCAAGAAGCCAAGAGAACTCTCAGCTAATGGCTTCTCATCCCCTCTTTGGAGTAACATGCACGGGTGTCTGTGGAGGGGCTAGTGTGGCTTGAAGAAAACGGAGACGGTCCGAAATAGATTCTGTGGGGAGTAAGAAGGAGAGTTGCTCTAATCAGAATGTTTGTGTCTCCCCCAAGCTATATGTTTGAAATCTTAACCCCCCAGAGGATGGTACCCGTTGGCAGGGTTTTTAAGAGGTCACTAAGTTATGAGGACAGGGATGGTCATGAGGGCAGAGATGGTTAGGATTAGTGCCTTTACAAAAGAACCCCGAGAGATAGCTGGAAAGAGAAAGCAGGAAGACACCATCTATGAGTCAGAAAGCAGACCCTCAGCAGACATCGAACTGGCCTTGATCTTGGACTTCCCAGCAACCAGAATGTGAGAAATACACATCTGTTGTTTATAAGTCACCCATTTTATGGTGTTTTGTCATGGCAGCCTGAGTGGACTAAGAGCCAATTAGGCAGACAATGCCAGAGTGTTCATGGACCAGGAGAGTTTGTTCTCCTTAAACGTTTGGAGACACTGTGTGCTTTGTCATGAGATGTTTCTCCACTCTTGACCCAGGGCTGGTGGCAGGGTGGAGAGTAGGCATAAGTACTGAGAACGTTTGCTAGAAAGAAGCTGACATGAGGGCGTGGGTTGAATTATGGTCATGATGGCGGGAGGGAACCCATAACAAGGAGAAAGTAAGGAGATTGAAGGACTTCTGTGTGGAGGACGTAACAGCTGAGAGCCCTGGAATGGTATGAGAGTGTGGTCACAGAATGAGATTTCAGAGGAGGAACAATTTCTGGTGTTGCCGTCGTCCTCTGGAAAGCCTTAGGAGTGAGCGGCCGGAGTAGAAGAAGGCTTGAGGTCCCGGAGACTGAGAAGACCCAGACTGGAGGTCAGGCCATCAGAGTCAAGGGGCTGGTGCTGAGAGCAGGCCACACCAGCCAGCAGCCATCCTTTCCACGCTGCATCTTGAGAAGGCCTGTTTCCCTCAGGAGGGCTGCTTCCCCACATAGGTGTCATAGGTACCGGGGAAATGGTCAGTCTTCCTTTCCTCTCTCTTCACCTATCAGCGCTTCACGTCTTGAAGTTCTTCGGGACTGACACAGAGATAGAAAAGGATAGAGGAAGGAAGAAACTGACAAAGAAGGGCCATACAGCCTTGGAAATCACAGCATTCAGTATTCAGGAGACATTGACATTTATCTGATATCCAGCTCTTGCTCCTGGCTCCCAAGAGTAAATGGAAATCTTTGCTTTGTAAGAACTGTGTTGTGGGAGACCTTTGGGGAAGTCCTCCCTTAGGTCTTGCCACCACCAACTCTGCCACAGAAGCATTTCTCCTTCATACAGGAAAAGCTGGCGCTAATAGTTACAGTAACTATTTTTCTCCAGAAGGAATCACCAAGATTAGAAAGTGCCCCTTATCCAGGCACGGTGGCTCACTTTGGGATGCCGAGGCAAGAGGGTTGCCTGCGCTCAAGGTTCGAGCGCAGTCCAGGCAATTGGACGAGACCTTGTCTCTACAATAAATAAAAAAATTAGCTGGAACACATGAGTGTTCCAGCTGCTTTAATAAATTTGCAGGATCACCTGAGCCCAGGTCAAGGCTGCGGTGGCCATGAGTGTGCCACTGCACTACAGCCTGGGTGACAGAGTGAGACTCCGACTCAAAAAAAAAAAGAAAGTGCCCTAAGACCATCTCCCTTGCTCATGGCAGACATCACTAATAGATCATGGTACTTCTTACTGCAGAGGTCAGATATAATTTTAGAATCAAGGTGACAATAAAATTTATTTGTCAAACAAGGACACTTTGGAGAGTCAAAGGGGATACTAAAAATAATGACATGCATAACTATTGAATTTTTTATTTATTGACTGACACATTGGTGTTTTTTGGTAGAACTATAGTTAATTTACAAATTATTTTCAAAGTTATTTCTGAAATAACATTTGTATACATGAAATCAAAACAAAAAGGCTTATTTATATTGATATCTTGGATGTTTAAAAATAACAAATAGAAAATTATTCTTGGCATATAGTTATATACTTTAAACATTTTTGGCCATATCTATGTCTAATGCTGTATCAACTGGTATTTATATGATGAATGTATTTTTAAAATATAATTTAATCTTCATTTTTAGTAAAATTACTTGTAGTCTTCTTTGTTGAATTTATAGTTAATAAATTTGAAATTCTTTTTTTTTTTTTTGAACTGGAGTCTCACTCTGTTGCCCAGTCTGGAGTGCAGTGGCACACTCATGGCCACCGCAGCCTCAACCTGCTGGGTTCAGGCGATCCTTCTGCCTCAGCTTTCCAAGTAGCCGGAACTGTAGGCACGCGTCACCACACCCAGCTAATTTTTATTTATTGTAGAGATGAGGTCTCACCAGGTTGCTCAGGCTGGAAATTTGAAATTCTTAACACCTTTGATTACTCCAAGTAAGCTCAGAGCAAATCCTGAGAAAAAGGATACTCTTTTTTGTTTTTTGTAATGGAAATATTTAATTTCAGCCTGAATATTTTTAGAGATTCTGTCATTTTTGTCCCTATTTAGAGTATCTTTCTTTAGTGAATATTTTCATAAGACAAAACTTGTCAAATAAGTTCTCTACAATTCTTCTGAATATTTTACCATGTTTGGATCTTAGAATATTATAGATCTTCTCAATTTTATTCCACCAAAAGTTTCTTTCTTTTTTTTTTTTTTTGAGTTGGAGTCTCACTCTGTTGCCCAGGCTGGAGTGCAGTAGCATGCTCATGGCCACCACAGCCTGGACCTGCTGGACTCAGGTGATCCTTCCACCTTAGCCTCCCAAGTAGCTGAAACTTCAGGTGCCTGCCACCATGCCTGGCTAATTTTTTGATTTATTGTAAAGACGAGGTCTCGCCAAATTTCCTAGGCTGGTCTCAAACCCCTGGGCTCAGACAATTCTCTCACCTCGGCCTCCCAAAGTGCTGGGATTATAGACGTGAGCCACCATGCCCAGCCTAGAACATTGTTTTAATTGTGCCACTATGCCCCACCAAAATTATATTTGTATTATCACTCCAAAGTGAAAGCAATTCATTTCAGTGGAGAACTTTTAAACCAAAATGACAGTTACATTCTCAATAATGTAAAGTGTTTCACTGGGCAGAATGATTTCCAAAAGCTTTATTTCAATTTCATCAATTGGATAAAAAAAAACCTCATCTCATCTTTTACTTAGAGTCTGATGGCATTGATATAAAATTGATCTCATTCAACTGTGTGCCAAGATTATCTTCTGACTATGAAGCCAACAAGTAACAGCTGTCATGAAATTTTTGTGCATGTGTAAGAAACCACAGAAGCCAAAATGAGTAAAACTAATTTGGAAGAACTATTATTTCATTAAAATGTAATACTGTGCATACTGAAATGTAAATGTACCCTCTGCAGTCTTGTGTGTTAAATTGTTATCTATGGGCATGGTTTTCTCAAAATAATTACTAATTTGAGTAAATTTATAGCAAAATTCAAAGCCCATTAGGATTTTAACAAGAGTGTTCAGGTTATCCTCAAGAGGAGGGATGCTCAGCCTCTGTGTCCCGTACTGATTGTGTGTGTACCTCCTTTATAATTTTCCCCATTTCCCACCCACCTTGCTAGCTGGCAGTGTGGTGACGTCACACCTCTTGAAGACTGCAGAGGGAGCCAGAGCAAACTCAAGAAGACAATAAATAGCTGCCAAGTATTTCTTTCACTGCTACAACCTAAAGGGATTGACACTCCCTCATGGCATGTTAGAGCCCACTTTGTTTTGCTTGGCGAGAGTGCTTTGCTTGCTTTCTTTGAAAGGGAGGACTTCATTAAATTGTTGGGGATAAAAAGATAGGTTGCAGATGGCTAGCTCTCAGGTTTACTGTGTGTTAAGGAGAAAACTGCTCACCAAACATGTGTCTCACACCTACTAGACAAGACCATGGCAGAAGCTGGAAGCAACCAAGTGGAGGTCCCACAACTTCATCCAGCTTACTTTAATGCAAACATTAGTGGCACATGTTTTAAAAAATGAAAGAATCCAGGACAAATGCGAGCTAGATGGGATGCCTGGACTGCAGAAGTAACTAGGCCTGTTGCCGGCAAAGAGGACAAGTTGTCACCCTGTTAAGCACCCGACCAAGCCAGGTGTTTCTGGGAACCACTACCAACTGTGGGAGTTGGCCCACAGAATGGAACACCTCAGGCTCCACAGACCCTGGTCAGTCTCTAAAGTGTTATCTACTGTTTACAGGGAGCTGACAAGTCTCTATATTTCCAGTGCTTTTGCATAGAAATGAAAGATAATGAAAGGTGTTCCCAATTAGAATCACAGGCATCTGACATTCTCCATTTGCTCTCTCAAGGATCCAGACGTCTGGGCCACACTGATGTACCGGGGGCAAGGAGGCCACGCTCTGGCAAGCCTCTACACTTAATTGAAAATTATGCAGTAGTTTATCGTAAACTGATGAAATGTGATTGCAAAAAGAAAATCGCCGTTTCTGAAACCTGCACTAAATTCTTTGGAAAGACTGAATAAAGACAAGCCACTAAAAAGCTCATCAAATTAGATGTGGGTGAAACTGCTGTCAAAGTTGGGATGGGGAGATCCTAATACTATAGAAGGACTCTGCATTCAGATTTCTTCATACATGCTTTAGGTTCTTGCTCTGCTTTAAGAGAAACTCAAACTAGAAAGCATAGATTGTAAATGACCTACTAAGTTGTGGTGATAAAAAGTTAACATGTATTGGGCTTTCCTGTGCATCAGACACTGTCTCTCTATGTATCTCATGTCATTGGATCCTGTCAACAATCACAAAAAGCAGGCACTTTTAAGATTCCCATTGTACTCCCAAACAAGCTGCAGCCCAGAGAGGTTGGTGTTGAATGGTCGATCACCCGGCGTCTTGTGGCTGCTGGGCGTGAAGCCAGGAGTGAATCTACAACCATCTGGCTTCCAAGTCCATGCCTACGCCACTCTGCATGCTTTGCTCCTGAAAGAAAAAGGTTAATCAAAACAGGTTCTGAAGCAGTCAACCAGGCCCAGATGGGGAACAACTGACCACGGATGGAGAAGACTTCCAGGAGCCCAGAAGACTCACCAAGCTCTTCCTTCCTCCTTCCCCTTCCGTCCTTGTTCGCCCCCTGCTGACTGAGCCTGAAACTATTTCTTATTCCACAAGTGGAGGTGCAAAAGTTCCCTGGAGAGGGGCCAAGGGATCGCTGCAAAGAATATCCACTGCATTTCAGAAAAACCTGACAAGGGCTTGTCAGCACTATGACCAGAACAATGACTAGATTTTGACCAACTTGCAGCTACTCTGTAGTTCTGCAAATGACCAATGCCCTTTCTGGGGTCAGAGGCAGAGTGATGTCTGGAGAAGTGTTCTAGGCAGCAGAACACCTAAGAAAGGGGACACAAAAGGGGCTCCTTCATGCTTTGCCAAGTGACCAAATGGTCATTGTGGTCACTTAATGAGCACCTACTAGGAGTCTGGTGCTTTACATGGGAGGAGGTTCAGGGATTTCCCTCTCTCACCACCTCCCTGAAACTGTTTCTCCCAGGGAAGAGCAGAGGTCCCAGCGGAGAGCTGCAGGGTCCCAGGGCTCAGAGGTGGGGTTGGGTATGGAAGCCATTGCTCTGAGGACCACAGTCCTCAGAAACCAGGTGAGTCAGGGTCCCAGCAGCAGTCAGAGGCCAAGAGCAGAGGGCAGCAGCTGGAGCATCCCAGCAGGAGGGCCGGCCTCTGTCCTGTGTTAACTCTTCTTCCACTGGCTGTATTGCCAGGGTAGTACACATTCTTTCTAGATGTAGAAAGCCACAGCAAAACAAAAAAGAAACCATTTCAGCCAACCAGAGAAACACTGTTGATGCTTTCATATGATACATCTTTTCATTTTTTTGCTCTGGGAACATGTATTTTTCTTCCTTATAAGAAGGGACAATGTACTTTTCCACTTGCTAATATTAAGTAAAGTGTGCCCACAGCACCACACTTCTTTTAGAATGTAGTTTTAAACGTTTGCACAGTGCTCCAGATGAGTACACAAGAACCTAACTGGAGCCTAATCCATCTGGGATCAAGTTTCAGCCCTGCCATTTACTAACCACGCGACAAAACTCTTCTTATCTTGGTGACCCCCTCTCCTCCACACATAAGCGGGGATAAGAACAAAACCTCCCCCTCCTAGGTATGTTGGGAAGATTATATGAGAAAACAAGTGGAAAGCATTTAGCACGGTGTCACATAAATGTTAACTATTATCATTGCTGTAATTTATCCCACAAATTCCTTATCTCAGACATTTGGGATTTTCAGGTATTCACAGTCATAAATAACATGCAGCGAACATCATTCCAGATAAATAGTTGTGCTTCTTCATAATCATGTCTTGATGTAAAATTACTGTATCAAAGGGTATGTCAGCTTTGTAAGCATCCTGTATGAACTGTCAAATGATTCTTCAGGAGATGGGCATTGAAGACGTCTGGTTATAAAATCAAGAACCAACTCTGAACTCTGAGCCAGGAAACAAGGAGCAGCCAGCACCTGTGGATTAAACTGGAAGGTGAGACCTGCCAAGAGGACCTGCTGCCCTCTCTTCTCTGACCTCAAAGTTAGGTCCAGGGTCTGCTGCGGGGATGGGTCCGAAAAGAGCATGATGGGCACTGGCAGGCACTGATGAGGGAGAGGTGGACAGAAGGTGTCAGAAGATGCTGAAAAGGGCCTCAGCAGATGAGTAAAAACCAGTCTCATTCTGTGCTTTACTAATTGTTAGCAAGGGTTATTTATACATTTTCATCTAGGTGTTATTTTTAAATTGTAATGAACTCATGTTAATAGCACACACACATAATTTATGGTATGTTGACTGTGTTGAGTCTTCATATTATGACTGTCCTTAATTCTGAGATTATGTTCTTTATACTTTTTTTTAAGGTTTAATGTTCTTTTGAAGTTGAAATGATGGTGACACTGCATAGTGGGATTTTTAAAGTCCCTTAATTGGCAAATAAAAGTTGTTAGCCCCTGCAATCCAGGTGCCTGGAAGCTAAAGCCTGGGGCACATGTGATCCAGTCTTCAAGCCTCCGTTTGTCTGACCGCTATTCTGTGAGCAGCCCGCAGAAACACTAGATACAGTGTTTCTGAAAGCAGAGAGGTCTATTCTATTCATTCAGACATTGTGACAAGAAATTTGACATATGTAAATATGTATGTCACGCAGGATGAGCAGGAACCCTTTTGTGGTCTTTGGGTCACACTTTACTGCAACACCATGAAGGGCACGTTGACTCTAAAGGGACAGTCCGGAAGGCCCATGGCCGTGGCAAGAGCATGGGACCACAGTCCATCACCAGTCCCCTATTCTTCCTAATTCTTACAGGAATTCTTGAACTCATTTTGACACATTCGAGCCTTTAGAAAAATAGACTTCACTACAACAAACATCTCCTTATAGTTGCAAAATATGTATTTCTGAAATTACAAGAACACAATAGAACTAAATCCAAGACAAGAGTCGAGGTAAAATATTCCAGACACCAGGTTCTATAACTGTAGGTGGAAGAAGTCAGCTTTAAAAATATGTTTATTAAGCGATTATTTGGTTAAGGACATCCAAAGGAAGGAAAACCTATGTGTAATTTCATAAGACAGGTACGTGAAAGTTACAGTCAACTCTTCTTTAATATTCACAAAACCCTTAAAGAAAATGAGCTGAGATTAAAATATCATCAGGGACAATTATGATACATTATAACAACATTGATTCACCAAGTACTAAACTCTATACAGACTAGAATACATCGTACATCAGTGAAGGAAGGGACTATGCTGTTTGGATATATTTGCACGAGCAAGTATTTTCTAGTACACTAAACCTGTAGTGCTAAAAGTGAAAAATATAAATGTTTTTGTATTTATATTTATATCCAAAGCATTGAGAAATGCTTTGGGTTTAAGATGTTAAAGCCACAGGAAATCCTTCAAATCATTCTTTCCCAATGCTACTCTGAGAGCAGTTCTTCTGGAAGGAACATTTGTAAACATTTTGGTAGAACTTTCTGAACATTTACATGATGCATGTTTTGAGAGTTGCATTGGCTTGTCAGTTTCAAGGGTAGTTGGTAGACCCTTGAGCAAAGGTATATACCGTGTCACAGCATAAAATATTAATTGAAATTCTAGCAAATATCCAGACAATTGGGAGAAGCATAGACACGCAAATTTTTTTTAGGGGGTGTGGTAGGGGTATGATGATAATTCTGTCAATCAAAATGGCTAGCAGCATCCTGCAAGAGTTGGAGTTCTAAAGGAGAAACATAAAAACACCTCATCCAAACTTCCCCCTCACCTGCGTTAAACTTAGATTATTGCTAAGATTAACATGAATTCATTTAGTGTGAATAAATATGTGGGCTTAAAGCAGAGAGCATCTGTCACCAGTGCGTAGCTGTCTGTTGATTTGGACTAGCTGTTCATTCTCTTGATAAAAAATATTTGGGCCTGAGCACTGTGGCTCATGCTTGTAATCCCAGCACTTTGAGAGACCAAGGCAGAAGGATCACTTGACCTCAGGAATTCAAGACCAGCCTGGGCAACATAATGAGACCTCAACACTATGAAAAATTTTTAAAAAATAAGTTGAGTGGTGGTGCATCCTGTAGTCCCAGCTACTTGGGAGGCTGAGGCAAAAGGATCACCTGAGCCAAGAAGTTCAAGGCTGCAGTGAGCCATGATCATGCCACTGCACTCCAGCCAGAGCAACAGAGTGAGACTTCAACTAAAAAAAAAAAAAAATTGTATCATCAGTTTACATTGGTCACTAATCACAATTGTATTTATCCTAGCTGATGTTGCAACTAAACTTCCAAAAAAAGAAAAATATATATATATATATAAGAATCATTAGCTAACGAAACATGTTAGACATAGTTTATCTTTTAACAATGTTATCTTTATCCATTAATGACATTATTTACACTAGATACAGTGTTTCTGAAAGCAGAGAGGTCTATTCTATTCATTCAGACATTGTGACAAGAAATTTGACATATGTAAATATGTATGTCATGCTTTAAAGACAAGAGAGTATTTTCAGGCACCAGTCTTGCAAAAAACTCACAGTTTTGTGTTTTTTAATATTAACTTCAAGTATGTGGATAAATGAGCAAAAAACAAAAAGCCAAAATTATCAATATTGAGCTAAAATCATAAGTTTTTTGTAATAATTTCAGGTTTTTAATAAAAGTTCTAGCATGAAGAAACTTAAATTTCAAGTCAAATCCCATCACAACAACCTTCATTGCAAAAAAAATTGACTATAAAGTGTTTTTCAAGGTGTGGTCAGGCCCTAGGTATGTTTTTAAATCTCATTACCATGAAATGTCTGATTTTAAGTAACTCATGGCAATGAATGTTTTCTTTAAAGCAATTATTAAAAAGTTCTTGCTTATATAACAGTTACTCCATATAATGAAAATGATTCAACCTCTTGATTTGGTGATACAGTAGAAGATACAGATATCTTCATCGCTGGATATTACAGAGTGAAAAAAATCCCATTACTTTCCCTCCATGAATGAAGAAAGCAATGAGTGTAATTATCACTAGCAGACACATTAACTGTGTCTGCATATCTGACTGGTTTATATGGGGACGGCCTGTTTTGAATTTATTTTGAACCAAATACACAACACCAGAAGATGAATAGCTCCTTGAATTGCCGGGAGCAATTTGATCCAGTGCCAACGGGAAATGTTTACTTCACAATTTAAAGATATTGATCAGTTGCAACATAACAAGTGATTGTGAGCTCATTAAGGATAAAATTATTGGCTTATTAATTGTTCAAGTTTAGAACATACCAGGCACATAATAAACTTTTGTAAAATGGTAGATCTTTAGAAGCAATTTTCCTCAGTGTAAGTTCCTCTTTTCCTGGAGTCCTAAATGGTTTATGCAGTATGAAAATATGAAGACGTTGCAAACAATAAAAAGGCAACAGTGTAAAAGGACAAATTAAAAATCCCTTTCTCAGCTGAGCATGGTGGCTCAGCCTGTAATCCCAGCACTTTGGGAGGCCGAGATGAGAGGATTGCCAGCCTGGGGGTTCGCGACCAGCCTGGGCAACTTGGTGAGACCTCGTCTCTACAATAAGTCACAAGAAACTAGCCGGGCGTGGTGGCCTGCATCTGTAGTTCCAGCTACTTGGAAGGCTGAGACAGAAGGATCGCCTAAGTCCAGCAGGTGGAGGCTGTGGTGGCAGTGAGTGTGCCACTGCACTCCAGCCTGGGCAACAAAGAGTGAAACTCCAACTCAAAAAAAAAAAAAAAAAAAAAAAATACCTTTCTTGGTTGGGATCAGTGGTTCACGCCTATAATCCCAGCACTTTGGCATGCCAAAGTGAGGGGATTGCCTGAGCCCACAGGTTCAAGATCAGCCTGGACAACTTGGCGAGACCTCATCTCTACAATAAATCAAAAAATTAGCCGGATGTGATGGTGCGCCCCTGTAGTTCCAGCTACTTGGAAGGCTGAGGCGGAAGGATCACCTGAGCCCAGCAGATCAAGGCTTCGGTGGCCATGAGCATGCCACTGCACTCCAGCCTGGGTGACAGAGTGAGACTCCAACACACACACACACACACACACACACACACAAGAAAATAATAATAATAAAGTAAAAATCCTTTTCTCTAAATGTATTCTCTGAGTTCCCAGATTAATATCAGTGAAGTACAGTGGTGGTCCTTGACATGTAAACTATTCTCTGGAAGTGAGCTAGGCCAAGACTAGACATGGACCATTAAGTAGGTTAAGCAAGATTTAGAATTTGGGTTTGTTTTTCTCCAAAGTGGTCAACTGTGTGATGGAAGTTAAGCTTTTTTTGTTTGTTTCCTTTCAAGTAGGAAGTATCTGTTGTCCAAAATTCTAAGGCTTCAGGAAGCTGAATTACCTTTCTGGGATTTACTGGACACTTTCCAAGATAATAATGCTGAATGCCCTAATTAGTATCCTACAGACTTAAATGAACCAGTGTGCCTTTTAAAAATATTGATGCACTCCTAAGAATTAACTGAATAGTCAGTTTGCTGAAGTTAGACCAAATTGATAGTGCAGTTTAGTATCAGAGTGAATTTCAGAAATGTTTTTCTAGAGAATGCTAATTATGATTGTGTTTGGATGTTTCCAAACTAAATAATCAATAAATTATTTCAGCATAAAAATCTTTCCTTTGATGAAGGAAAAAACAATCACTGCAGTAATTTCCCTAAATGGCTCAATCATTTCCATAATTTTGAACCAATAGCTTCATTTAGGAACTGCTTATACAATGAAATGTTGCACAGGATTATGAAGAAATTGTTTTTGGAGTAATATATTTAATATGCAAAGTGTTGCCTCTTAGGAAGCAATGCTAATAAAAATGAAAACATTATATTTTTAACCAAAATATACAATATTTAGTTGGCATTGTCTACGCATTCATAATTGTGATTAGGAGAGCAACTAGAAGTCCAGATAAGCAATGGGATGGAAACAGAAAAGTTAATTTGGAGACAAGACATGGCATAGGCATTTGGAAATAAATGTCTATACGATTTTTTAAAAGTTTTGAATATCAATAAGCAGTAGTATTTAGGAGATTCCGAGTTTATCGCATAGGCCTGCCTTCACCATTTGAAAAATTTCTTCATTCATTAATTAATTTGCCCTTCTTCACAAATCAAAGCCTTATGATTGGCTTAAGTATTTTGTTAAGCCAAATGAGGCAGTTTGTGTTTTTTTTTTTTTGAGTCAGAGTCTTACTCTGTTGCCCAGGCTGGAGTGTAGTGGCACACTCATAGCCACTGCAGCCTCGGCCTGCTGGGCACTGGTGATCCCTCCACCTCAGCCTTCCAAGTAGCTGGAACTACAGGCATGCACCATCACACGTGGCTAATTTTTTTTGATTTATTGTAGAGATGAGGTCTTGCCAAGTTGCCCAGGCTAGTCTTGAACCTGTGGGCTCAGGCAATCCCCTCAACTTGGCCTCCCAAAGTGCTGGGATTATAGGCATGAGCCACGGCACCCAGCCAGTTTGTGATTCTTATAATTTTTATAAAGTTTCATTTTCTGAATATTAACACACGCAAGTCAATTAAAAAATATATCTTACACATTTCATATTCAGTCTCTTCCAAGCATGAAGAGTAAGACATTTAGGTATGATTTTTAGAATTCATCACTCTAAAATTTTGCTATGCTAATTTTACTATAAAAACACTTTAAAGAAGAGTATTTGTTTTTAAACATTTTGTATCAGGTGAATGATAATTTTGTGTCTACTTGTGAGCTTCACTGTTCAGGGTGACAGCCTCCAGTCACATGAGACCACCAAACACTTGAAATGTGACTAGTGCAGTTAAATAACTGAATTTGTAATTTTAACGAATTTCAAGTTTAAAACCTTAAAGTTGTTTTAGTTATTGGAAAACTTTCTAGTGCTGAGATAACTTAGGCTGTTGAACCTATGTTTTCAACCCTAAATTTTATGAAATCTAAACACATCAAATATTACTGATGAAAACAATGTCCAAATTGAGGGGGCCTGTGACACAATTTAAACAATTTACACAATTAGTGTAAAAAAGGGTGTAAATTTCTCAATAGTAGTTTTTAGATTGATTACTTATTGGCCTTATATCTCTCTCAGACAGCACGGCTCTAGAACCTTATGAAAATTGCTGGTTCTTAAAAGTTTTATTTTAATGTCATTCTTTTAGCCAAATAATTCTGATCATTGCAAAAGAACAAAGCAAACCAGATGTGGTATTCACCCAAGAAGTGCCCTAATTGTCCGCTCTGCACCTCCTCCTGGCTCTGTCTGAATTGCAAAGCCCTTGCCAGTACCCGCAGAAGGCAAAATCATGGTGGTGAATGTGCAGAAATGGTGGATGAGAGCACTGATGAGTGTGCCATCAAATCAAACTGTTCACACCCTCCACATTATGTCTGTTCTTTCCTTGCAATTGTTTCCAGATCTGTGTGAACCTAATTCCAAAATTAACCTTCAGCTTCTTCCCAAGTTCTGTTGTACTATGGCTTCTGGCTTAGAATCATATGCAGTGGTCGTGCTCAGCCATGTGCTAGGTCATGTGTTAATACTGGATTCTGTCCAGGCCCGAGAACTTTCATCCTTCAGAGTAGAGAGCTTTCTCTGGGAGAAGGGTTGGAGTCCCAGAAGTCTGAACATCGCCACCCGGTACTTCTTGGACATGACATTGTACAGAATGGGGTTGATGGCAGCGCTGACATAGAAGAGGACAAAGGACACGAGGTTGCAGTACTGGCTGATCTGAGCAATCTCCAGGGAGCCAGGTTCAAAGGACTTGGTAAATAAATATCGCCCTACGTGAAAGGGCAGCCAGCAAAGGATGAAGGCAAACACCACTACAGCTGGAAGGACAATAAGAGAGAACATCAGTTCAAGACATGTCACAGCAAATTGCATTCTATTTTTTAAGACTTAGCGTTGTTTTGATTACCTATTAGAACCGTTGACTTCAGAGAAGCACTGTGTTCTGCTCTTCCTCATTCCTGCATCTTAACAAAGATCGAGTCTGTCTCGGCCTTTTACTGAACTTCCCTGTCATGTCTACTCAACAACAATGTAAGTGATTTTGTGATGGAGTTGACATATTGACTCAACTGACTTAGACCATGTATTCACAGTAGTCCACATTTGAGATGAGTTGTACGCAATGCAAACATACGTGAGATAAAGGGTTTGTGTCCAACCATGGCTGTATCAGGGTTTCCTGGGGGCACTTTTAAAACAATGCAGATTCCTTGGATGCAATAGAGACTCACCAAATTAAAATCTCTAGAAAGGACACCAGGGCACCTGCTTCTTCTTTTCTTTATTTTTTAAAGTTTCACAGAGGACTGACTGTGCAGTCTGGACTGAGAACCACTAAGATGGATGAGTTCATGCTACAATAGATTTAAGTAAGGTATAAGCTAACATTAATTATCACCCACCTAAGTTTTTATTTTGCCTATGGAAGACACATTTTTCAAGCCTTCTAAATTTTTAGATGACGATTTTAAAATTCAGAAATCAGAAGAAAAATAATAAAAAATAAATTTCAGTCCTTCTATCACTTTAGCAATCCCTTTCCAATGGAAGAAGAAAGACAACACTGGTGTTGAGACACCTATGAGGAAGTTAATGGCTTAAAAAATAAAACCAGAGGAAACAATTAAGCTTATCCTCCAAGTGAAGTTTCATAATAGCAACTGAGCTACCACAGTCGTCATGTGAATCTTACAGGTGAGAGCTTATGGTCCCCTGGATGACACCAGCAGGTTTACAAACTGTGAGTCGTGGCATGAGAATCATGATATGGTCTAGAAAATAAAATCTTAGGCCTTCCTTGAATAAACTCTATTACTTTAATATGCAAATAATAATAGCCAAATAAGAGAACATACAACCCTGGTTTTAAAAAAGCAAGTAGAATTAATATTTTGCTTGGATGTAAACATATTTTGTATGACTTCACTTGTACCAAATGCATATACTTAAGGAAACTGAATTCATGCAATAAATATTGAGCACGCTCCGTCTGTGACACTGCACCCACAAGTTCCCAAAGGGCCATTTGGGGAGGGGGTAGGGTAGGGAGTCCTGTCAGTTTTCCCCTGTCAGGGCCTTGTTTATCCTTCCTCATTTATCTAGTCTATCCTACCCGAAGAGCCAGGTAATCATGAAAACAAGTGAGACTCCACTGATTTGTCACTGACTGACTTACTCACTGTATAAACAGCAGTAGGGTAAACAGAATTGATGGAATTATCTGAAAAAATGCAAGGCAGGAGCAAGGCACAATATTGAAAGAAAAACAGAGTTATCCAAATCAATCATACTTTTGGCTCAGTTTACTACTGAGTACTTTCTAGATGCCTGGTTTTCTTAGTGTAACCTATATGGCAGGATGCCTAACCCAACTTTTAACACTTAAAGATCACAATAGGCTTATGAACTACGTCAATTTTGAAATGAAGTACCTGGGTTGATATATTCATTTTAGGGAAATACATATGGGGGTATTTTTCCATAAAAGGGAGAGAGACAGGAACAAAGAGATTGAGACCTTGCCAGACACACACACACACACACACACACACACACACACACACACACACACACACTGGGAGGGGAGAGAGAGAGATAAGAGAATTACAGAGACAGAGACTGAGAGAAACATGAGAGACAAAGACAGAGAGACAGAATTGAGAGACCTACAGAGAGACAGAGACCAAGAGAAACATGAGAGATAGAGAGAGGGACACACACAGAGAGACAGATAAAGAAAGAGAGTTGAGAGGCTTACAGAGAGACAGAGACTGCGAGAAACTGGAGAGAGAGATAGAGACAGAGAGAGACAGAGAGAGAGAGAGAGAGTTGAGAGGCCTACAGAGAGACAGAGACCACGAGAAACAGGAGAGACACAGACAGAGCTGAGAGACCTACAGAGAGACAGAGACCGCAAGAAACAGAAGAGACAGAGACAGAGAGACAGAGTTGAGAGACCTACAGAGAGACAGACACCGCGAGAAACAGGAGAGACAGAGACAGAAATACAGAGTTGCGAGACCTACAGAGGGAGAGAGAATGCGACAAACAGGAGAGACAGACAGAGAGACAGAGTTGAGAGACCTACAGAGAGACAGCGTGAGAAACAGGAGAGACAGACAGAGAGTTGACCTACAGAGAGAGAACGCGAGAAACAGGAGAGACAGAGATAGAGAGACAGAGAGAGAGTGGAGAGGCCTACAGGAGACAGAGACCGCGAGAAACAGGAGACGGAGACGCGCGACAAGCGGGAGAAGCGGGGAGCGCGCGAGCGGGCAGGGCCGGAGGGGCCGCGCGCCGCGCGAGACGCACCCAGCATCTTCACCGTCTGCCGGTGGTTCTGTTCGCGGAGCGAGGCGCCCGCGGCCGCGTCGCCGCGCCGCCTCCGCCACAGCTTCCTGCCGATGAGGCCGTAGAGCACCGTGAGGCAGAAGACCGGCAGGAAGAAGAAGACGCTGGACACCCACACCATGGCCGTGAGCAGCCCGGAGCGCACGGCGAAGTCGGTGGCGCGGCACTCGCTGGTGGCCCGCGGGTCGGTGCCGTTGTCGTGCTCCACGCCCACCAGCACGAAGATGGGCCCCGCGCTGCAGCAGGCCAGGGCCCAGATGGCCAGGATGGCCAGCTTGGCGCGGCCCTTGGTGACCAGCACCTTGGCGCGCAGCGGGAAGCACACGGCCAGGTAGCGCTCGACGCTGAGCGCGGTGATGGCGAGCGCCGCCGCGTAGGTGCAGCTCTCGCTCACGAACTGGAAGAGCTTGCACGGCAGGTCGCCCAGGCGCCAGGGCCGGTACTGCCAGAGGCGCGCCAGGTCCAGCGGCAGGCACAGGAAGATGAGCAGGTCGGAGAGCGCCACGCTGCTCAGGTACAGGTTGGTGGTGGAGCGCAGCTCGCGGGAGCGCCACACCACCAGCACGGTCAGCAGGTTGCCCGCGACGCCCACGGCGAAGAGCGCCACGCAGGCGGCCGTCACGCCCGCCAGCAACGGCGCGGGGAACAGCCGCAGCGGCTCGTCAGCGACCGAGTCGTTGCCCGGCGCGGCCCAGCCGGGCTCCGCCAGCGCGCGCTCGGGCCCCGGCACGGCGCTCGGCGTCGCGTTCCACATGCTGCCCGCGCGGCAGCGCTGGCCCGGGTCTGCCACGGCGTCGAGGCGAGGCTGGACCACGCGGGGCCCCGAGGCCGGAGGCTGGGGCGAGCGGGTCCCCGCGGAAGGAGGCTGGATCGCGCGGGGCCCCGAGGCCGGAGGCTGGAGCGAGCGGACTCTCGAGGACGGTCCCGAGGACCGAAGCAGGAGCGAGCCGGTCCCCGCGGAAGGAGGGTGTACAGCACGGTCCCCGAGGACTGACCGAGGCCGGCGGCTGGAGCGAGTGGGTCCCCGAGGAAGGAGGGTGGACCGCGCGGGTCCCCGAGGAAGGAAGCTGGACCCCTTGGGTTCCCGTGGACGGCCCCGAGGCCGGAAGCTGGACCGGGCGGGTCCCGGAGGACGACCCCGAAGCGCCAGAGGTGCGAGGGAGGAGCGGGCGCTCAGGGAGGACGCTTGGAGAAGAAAGAAGGGCGTGAGAGGCAGAAACCCGGGAGGAGGCGGGAGGGAACGAGAGGAAGACTGGCGCTGCGAGGGCGGAGGTGACCACTGCTTTCCCTGGCACCTCCCCTTCCCCCTCCCCCCAAGTCCCTCTCTCCCAGCCTAGCCTGGGCCGGCGCCAGCACACGCACCTGTCAACGAAACGGTCCCGCCAGTCACTCGAATCCGCGTCCTCGGTCCAGCTGGGTCGCGCAGTTCCCAAGTCGTCCCGCGTGGGGAACCGGAGCCCCGACTGCGGACTGGGCGCGGGAGGAGCTCTCTCCCCAGCCTGGCGCCGCTGGGCTAGTGTGCCCAGGAGGACGGGTCACGGAGGGCAGGGGATGCGGGGGGAGGACGCCTCTAGCCGCGGGCGGGAGCGCTTCCTCCGCAAGGGCTACAGTTGGCTCAGCCTGTGGGAGGAAAAAGCGAGCGTGCCCAGCTCGACGTGGGAAGGGGATCGGGAGGGGAGAAAAGGACCGCGTGTTTGTTTTCAGAACGGTGAGCACCAGGGGAGAGTCTCACGAAGTTCTGGACCCACCATCGTGTTAGGAGAAACAGATTCAGAGGAGTGGCTACTTGTCCAAGGTCACACAGCGAGTTGGGGCCTCGGGGCGCAGAGTCCGAGCTCCCTCCCGGCTTGGATTTCAGAGCGCGCAGGGGTAAAATGTATGAATCAACACAGCCCGAGCCCCAGTTCTTGTGCGCTCCCCAGCTTGGCCGTGAACTTGGCGGAGATGGAAGCCTGCTTATGGGAGATCACTTATGCCTGATGCAAACCTTGAGGGGGGTTTTGGGGGGCGAGAGAGGGAAAAGAGGCATGGGCTGGAGGCGGAGAACGGCAGGCGAAGGAGGAGCCGCGGCCGGGAGGCTGCAAGAGGAGTCCCAACCTGCAGAGACACGCCGTTTGTAGTTGTGCTCGCCTGGGTAAGGTCTCTCCTCTTCTGAGCGTTCTTTCCTTTTCTCTGAAGGGCGAGGATGCTGTGCGGCCACTGGGAACGGACGTCGAGTGCCGGGGACGTGGCAGGCACTCAGCACATACTGCGGGACGCGCTGCTGTCCAGAGGCAGGAGCCGCGCCGCGGAACGGGTCGGAGGGCGCCCCTGCGGTCGCGAGGTGACGCCCTTGCACGCGGCCGGTACACCGCCAGCGCAGGAGCAGGAGTGACACCCGCAGACGTGAGGCTGCCCGTTGCCAACGGATTCGCGGGTCGCTCCAGCCTCCCGGCGACCGGGAAGGTGTTCAGCACCGCGGCCAGCGCCGAAGCCATCCCGCGCCACCCGCACTTGGCCGGCTCACGCTTCCCGCCTCGGTCCCGCCTCGCCCGGAGCACGGCCGGCTGTCGGCACAGCCTTGACCACCCCCATCGGCGCTCACCCGCCCTGGCTTAAATGAGAATCCGTGCGTTTCCCCCACTTGAATGTGTTGGCACATGACTTTGACAGACGGTTACACCATCCTGCTACCTAAATTGTTAACGCTGAAAGTCCACGAAGACCTAAGACAAGTACACGAAAGGGTCCACACAGTGAGAGACCACATGAGAAAAGCTGATACAGGGAGCTTGCTGGTGAACGCACCATATAGTGGCTTGGTCGCTGCTGGTGTGCAGTCCCAATTAACTTTTTGAAAACTTATTTCAGACTATTGTTTTTAAAATGTTACAGCTGAGTGAACCCACCAATTAACATTTTTAAAAAATTGATTTTAACACGTTCTGGTCTATATTATCTGCCTAATATTATTTCAATAAAATTCCCTGCTTATATATTAGTTGGTTTATGGACAGGAAGAGAAAGAATAGACTAGGATACATTATAATACTCAAGGAAGTTATTGTCTAAGAGTAAGAATCTGGAAAATATTGTGGGGCATTTTCTAGTCTACTCAATGTTAAGGATATGGTTGGTAGGTGGAAACATTGAAAGCAAAACACCAAAAAATGATTGTGTCAAGTTTGTCATGTTATTTAAAATAACCAGCTATTTAATTGCACTTGACAACTTCTTAAAATATAGACAAATCTGTAGTGTGATCAAGAAGCAGAATGTACCACTGAAATTGATCGATGTACTCAAAACACCCAATAATGTTACATAATACTGTATATAAAACTATCTTTTATCTATGATAGGGACTGGGAATAATAAAATGACTCAAACCCCGACAGGTCCTGCATTTATAAGCTTTTAGTTCAGAGAGAATACCAATAAATAAGCAATTTCAGTGCAGTGTTGATAGGTGCATTTAAAATGACATGTATGATGAGCTCTATTGGTAATGGAGAATCCATGAACTACATAGAGGATTTAGGGAAGACTTCTGAAAGGAAGGTATCTGAGCTGGATCTTGAAAAACTGAGTTCTGTCTGAAGAAGCAAAACTTAACTGTTCACATGAGGAGCACAAAAGCTCCTTGGAGGGAAAAAACTCAGCATGTCTTGTTCTGTGAATGATGTAAGGAATATTACTATGGATGTGTGGATTTTTGCATAGTCGGTGTGTAACAGTAAATTATGTTGTTGTTGTTTTAATACTCAAGTCCTATCTTTGGTCAATGGGATCCCATTCAAGTTGGCTTCAGAGTTCCTTTGACAAGACTCACGTAGATTTTGAGGACTTTGTGGCACAGTGAGATGCTCCAGGTTCATTTTCCAGACCTGGGAGCAGCCATTGCTCCAAGAATTCCTAGAATCTATAGTGGGAAACAGCACTGTAGGGACCTAAATCAGATACATGCACCCTGAGGAGACAATCAAAATTAACATCACCACTGTGATACTCTGGGAAGGACACGGTCTTTCATTTAGGAATGCAGAATCTCAGTCGAATCACAAGGAAACACCAGACAAATTCAAAATGAAGAATCATTTATTTTAAAAATTCTTTTTTTTTTTTTTAAAAGGCCAATGTTATATAAGACATACTGAGAACATGTTCCAGACTAAAGGAGACCAAAGAGAAATAACAGTTAAATGTAATTCCTGATTCAAGGCTGAATCTTAATTTGGAGGGTAGATCTACTATAGAAGACATTAGTGAGTCATTTGGCCCTTTTAGAATATGAATAGTCAATTAGGTAGAACTATTACATCAATGTTAAGTTGGCTTAAGTTATCAAATTGAAATAGATAAGTTTATGAACAAGAATGTTCTTAGAGATACACCCTAAACCATGATTCATGCAACTTACTCTCAATTGTTTCAGAAAAAAATTATGTGTATGGATAAATAGAACAAATTATCAACCAACTGGAAAAAATGTTAATAGTAGATAAATCTGGGAAAATGCAAAAATGATTTTGTATTATAATTGCAAAATTTCTGCAAGTTTAAAATTATTCCCAAATAAAAGTATAAAAACTTTAAAGTTTATATAGAAACTTCCAATTCAATTTCCAATTATTTACTGAACTTCTTTAATTTTATATTTATACTGAACATCTTGGCTTCTAACAACATAAATATAATCATTTATCTTGTAATATACACTAAATGATTTTGAGCTAATAACATCAGCATTATCACCAATAATAAACCTGACAAATGAAGTTTGACATTTTTCTTGCAGCTCTTTTTTCCTTGCAATATATCCCACTAATTTTGTACAACTATTGTGTTCTAAGATTACTTGAAATAATTGTGTGGTTATTAGTAATATGTGTGGTATGCACTTCTTTTGTTGCAGTTACTTTCAATTTTTAAGAATTATTTTACAATTTAATTTTATTATTGAATTTATAAAACATTCACATGATTTGATAGTTAAAACAAATCTTGATTCTAAATTTAAAACTTTAAAACAGTATATTCGGGAAAATGTTACTTTCTTTTCATACTTTCCAATAGATACCAATTAACAATTTTAGCTTCTGATTTACCTGTCTGGTGTGTGCTTCTTTTTGTAAATGCGTATTTGTGTGTGTAGCCTACATAAAAAGCGGTATACTATATACACTGTTCTCTATGTTGCCTTTTCAACTTAACATTATATCCTGGAATTCTCTCAAACCCATGTTCTTTGTTTATGGTTTTATAATACTCCATCTAGGGAAAGTTATAGTTTTTGTTATGAAGATATACCTTAGTTTCATTCAACCTATGCTTATTAATGGATATTTGTGTGTTTTAAAAATCTTTTACTGTTATAAATAATGCTGTCTATATAATTTTGTATGTGTAGAGGTGCGTTACAAAATAATGTAAAAACAGTTGAATAAAATAAGAAATGGCACATGACTGAATACAATACATTGAATGGTGCAAATAAAGCATGGAGAGACATTGTATCATGTCTGGGCTCTGAAAACACATACAGAAATTTACTATAATGCAACAGGCATAACATTACCTTTATATTCTTAGAAGAGTAAGATTACTGAATTGTAATAGTGTCTGTTATATGTTGCCACTTTTCCCTCCATGGGGTTGATGAAGTTGCATCTTCACTAGGGACGGATGAAAGTGCCTGATTCCTTTCAACCACTGCAATAGAGTATTGTCATCTTTTGAATTTTTGCCAATTTGTTAGGTGAGAAATGGCTTTTCATTGTGTTTTGAATTTGCCTTCTTTTATTCTGAGTGAAATTGAGCATATATCTAGCATATATCAAATATTTAATGGCCATTTGCTTTTCTTTTCATGTGAAATGCTGGATTATAACTTTTGCCCATTTTTCTTTTGAGTTGTTGTTCTACTTTTAACAATTGATTTTTTAGGAGCTCTTTTTGTGCTGAGGAGATATTTCTTTGAATACTATATATTGAAAATATCTTCCCCAGCTGTTCATTTGTCTTTTCAATTTTACATTCAGATTTTTATTGTCTTTGACGTGCAAAAGTTTTAAGTTTATGTGTCATCAAATTTGCCAGTCTCTTTTGTTATTGCTTCTGCATTTTAAATTATATTTATAAAGGCTTTTCTCATTGCCAGGTTATGAAGTAATTCATCCATGTTTTGCTCTATCATTTTGGTTTTTTTTTAACATTTATAATTCTGAATCCAATTTAACTTGGCACATGAAGTGATGTATGGATTTGATTTTATCTTTTTCCAAATGGTTATTCAGTTTTTCGACATCGTTTATTTCAAAAGTTCACCTTTTCTCTGATAATTGAGATGACTCCATTGTTTCATGTTAATTTTTAAAAATCATTTTTCAGAACCCAGTCTCAACACTCAAGCACGCCACACTGCCTCTTCTGCTCTGCTTGTGCCATTCGGTGAATTGTATACTGCCATGTGCTGTCTCTTTATTTTACCATTTGTGTATATTATATTTGAGGTATTGATTAGAGGATTGGATTCATGCCCCAGGAAATCTAAAACAGAGAATGATAAAAGATAAAATCTTATGGATTCATTTTTCTTTCTTTCTTTCTTTTTTAAACAAAACAAAACAGAAATTTATTCTCTCATAGTTCTGGAGGCCAGAAATCCAAAATCATTATCACTGGGCCAAAACCAAGGTGTCAGTAGGCTGTGCTTCCTCCAGGCACTCTAGGGGAGAATCTATTTCTTGCCTCTTCTGTCTTCTGGTGGCTGCCTGCATTCCTTGTGCCTGTGGCCACATCATACCAGTCTCTGCATCTGTCTTCACATCCTTTTCTCCTCTGTGTATCTCTCTGGATTCATTTTTCTAGGAAAACAAGTCAGAAGATAGGATGGCCAGGGCTGTTGTCAGGAACTCATGCTCCTTTTAAGCCTTTCTGTTCCACTATCCTTTGTGAGTGACTTCCAGTACCAAGTCTGTTTGATGGCTCAAAATTGCTGCTGGAGCTCCATTCATCCAAATGAGTTCCAGGCAAGAAGATGCAGAAGAGGAAGGGATAAGACTTTCTGAAAAGCCTAACTCAAAACATTGGCCAATGCTCTTTTTAAGAGAGGCTGGAACATAATATCTTTATGGCAGAGCACTTTTATTACTTCCAGAGTTCTAGGTGTGGATAAACAATTTATAGTCTCTACCATGTTTCCCCAGTGTGACTGTAAGTAATTTGAAAGCAAAGATATGTACATCTTTTTTTTAAGTGAGTCATATAAGTAACCTAGTACAGGGTTTTGCAGGAAGCACAGCACATAAAATGAACATTTACTGATTTGATTAAATTTATATTTCATTTAAAACCCATGACATATAAGAAGGCTCATAATGACATTTAAATATTATGTTGTGCTTTTTCATAAAATACATTGATGTTCTAGTCAAGCTGTGCACATAAGATGCAAATATATTTGACTTCATCACTTATACTCTTTCTACTACATCATGTAGCCTAATTTAAATAACATCATGCACATATTTCAGAGCAAGAAATACACCTAATTCCTTCCAGACCAGCAAGCTATAAGAATCTAGATTTAATATCAAGTATATTAATAGAGGAGCAGAAAAATTATATTTTGAAAAGAATTTAATCTTAGCATTTAGGTACTTAAAAATCATTTTCTAGCAAATGAGACATATTGTCATGAATGAGCACTATGAATAAACTATACAGTTTAGAAATTCATTTGAAAATCTTTATGATTTCCTAATTACAGAAGCAATATATATTTATTAAATACTCAAACATGTTAGTAAGTCCCTTATACCCAGCTCTTCCAAATTGTTCCCATAGATGTTCCAGTGGGACTTTTAATATTTCTATTGAAAGTCATACCACTAGTTCCACATCTGAAGTTAAGCATTATTACCTTTAACCTAGTCATTTAAAGTCTACTTAATACCAGAATTTGTCTATTAATAGCTATTAATGCTACATACAGGAATATACTTTCAAATAGTTATACAAGGCTTATTAAACCATGATATAATATATAATTATCTATTGATGTATTGATGAAAGAATACTTCGTTCTTTTGTACTCTAAACCCATGTATAGCCTGTATGTCCATACACACACTCATATACACATAAACTTCCTCTCCTTTATCTTCCAAACACAATCATACTGTAATTTCGGATTAGATGTTGGTGACTTGGACCAGAGTAGTGATATGATAGTGGTGAAAAATAGTTGAGTTCCAGACTTCTGAAAGATAGAGCCTTTATGCTGTGCTTGTACCAGGTATACATGTCTTTTGGTTTGTGTGATGGGAATTTATGGAGTTGCCGTTAACTGATTTGTGTGATACTGGAAGTGGAACAGATAGTGAAAGAAAGATTAAGAACTTAATTTTATTTATTTATCTGAAGGGAGTGCAGAAATAGTCTATTTTATTTTATTGTAGATTCTTGTTCCAGTTCTTAGGGGAAGTGCTTTCAACTTGTGATCAATATATATTGACTGTGGGTTTATCATAGATGACTCTTATTATTTTCAGGTATGTTCCAGGAAACTTTGATGCCTAGATGGTTGAGGATTTTATCAGGAAATGATGTTGGATTTTATTGAATGCTTTTTCTACATATATTGAGAGGATCACATGGTTCTTGTTTTTAATTCTATCTATGGTGGATTACACTTATTGATTTGCATATGTTGAACCAACCTTGCATTCCAGGAATAAAGCCTACCTGATCAAGATGAATGATCTTTTTGATGTGCTGCTGGATATGGTATGTTAGCATTTTGTTGAGGATTTTTGCACATATATTCATCAGGGATTATGGCCTGTATTTTCTTTCTTTGTTGTGTTTTTGCCAGATTTTGATATCAGGATGATTTTGGCTTTGTAGAATGAGTTAGGGAGAAGAATCCTCAACTTTAAATTTCAGTAGGATTGGTACCACCTGTTCCTGCATGTCTGGTAGAATTTGGCTTTGAATCTATCTGGTCCAGGACTTTTTTTCTTTGGTAGGTTTTTAAAATTACGGATTCAATTTTGTGACTTATTGATCAGTTTGGTGTTTCAATTTCTTCCTGTTTCAATCTTGGGAGTTTGTGTGTTTCCAGAAATTCATCCATTTCCTCTAGATGTACCAGTTTACATGCACATAGATGCTTTTAGTAGTCTCAGAAATGCTTTCATATTTCTGTGGAGTCAGTTTTAGCATCATCTTTCTTGCTTCTAGTTGTGCTTATTGGACACTTCTCTTTCTCTGTGTGTGTGTTATTCTAGATAGGAGTCAGTCTAAAATCTTGTTTGTCCTTTCAAAGAAGCAGCTTTTTGACTCATTGTTCCTTTGTATGGCTTTCTTAGTTTCAATTTAACTTAGTTCTGTTCTGATTTTGGTTATTTCTTTTCTTCTGCTAGCTTTGGGTTTAGTTTGTTCTTGTTTTTCTAGTTTCCTTAGAAGGGGCTTTAGGTTGTTTTGAAATTTTTCTATCTTCTTGATGTGGATATTTAGTGCTGTAAACTTTCCTTTTTTTTTTTTTTTTTTGAGTTGGAATCTCACTCCATCACCTCCATCGCCCCTGCTGAAGTGCAGTGATATACTCAACACCACCCCCACGTCTACCTGGTGGGCTGAGGCGATCCTTCTGCCTCAGCCTTCCAAGTAGCTGGAACTACAGCATGTGCTACCATGCCCGGCTAATTTTTTGATTTATTTTAGAAATGAGGTCTTGCCAAGTTGCCCAGCTGGTCTCGAACCCGCAGGCTCAGGCAATCCACTCGCCTCAGCCTCCCAAAGTGCTGGGATGACAGGCTGAGTTACCGAGCTTGGCCAACTTTCTTTTTAATGCTGATTTTGTGGTATCTCAGAGGTTTTGGTATGTTGTGTCTTTATTTTCATTTGTGTGAGAAAATTTTTAAATTTCTGTCTTGATTTTGTGTTTACTTGAAATCATTTAGGAGCAAGTTTTAATTTCCAAGTATTTGTGTGGTTTTAAGTGTTCCTCTTGGTATTGATTTCTATTTTTACTCCATCACAGTCAGAAAAAAGGCTTGGTATAGTTTTAATTTTTTAGAATTTGTTAAGACTTGCTTTATGACCAAGCATTTGGTCATAGAATATGTTCCATGTGCAGATGAGAAGAATGTATATTTTATGGTAGTTCTGTAGACGTCTACTAGGTCCAATTTGGTCAAATGTAGAATTTAAGTCCAGAATTTCTATGTTAGTTTTCTGCCTTGATGATCTGCTTAAAGTTGTTAGTGGAAAGTTAAAGTCCCCCATGTCGTATGGCTGTCTAAGTCTTCTGTTAGGCCAAGTGGTAATTGTTTCATAAATCTGGGTGCTCCCATGTTGAGTGCATAAATATTTAGGACAGTTGAGACTTCTTGTTGGATTGAACCCTGTATCACTATGTAATGCCCTTCATTGTCCTTTTTATGCTGGTTGGATTAAAATCTGTTATCGGATACAATAATGATTACCTGCTCTTTTTTGTTTTTCATTCACATGGTAGATCGTTCTCCATCCCTTTACCTTGAGCCTATGAGTGTCATTAGACGTGAAATGAGTCTACCAAAGGTAGCAGAAGGATGAATCTGTTTTTTAATCCAATTTGCCACTCTGCTGTTAAGGCTTGCATTTGTATTCTGAAATTCCTGAAGTGAATTCTTGAATCCTAGTAGTTCAGTTTGGTTCCTTCTTAGAATGGCCATATCATCCTCCAATCATTGGATCATTTTCCAGGTTTCTTTGTTTTGGATTTCTTTTGATGATCTGATGAATTATACATTTGTCACTCTGAGCATTTTATCTTGGTCACAAATCATCGCTGGGACGCCAGGGAGGTCCCTTGGAGGCGACAACACTCTCCGGATTTTTGTGTTTGCCAGAGTCTCCGCCCGGCTTCTTTCTCATCTGAGGAGGCTGGTGTCTCTTTTTTTTAATTTGCTGTTGTCTGGATGGGGCTCGGAAATGTTTTCTCCTTTTTCCCCTGATGGATATGGCCGTAGTGTTTGTTTTGTGTGGACGATTGGCTTTGCCTCTGGGTGCTTTCAGCGGGCCACCGCTCTGCGCGGGTCGCTGGGTGGCCGGTGACGTTCTCAGAGGCTGCTTGCTGCAGGAATGCGTACAGGCTGCCGTCCAGCAGGTGGCGCGAGAGATTAAGGGCCGGTCCGCGGTCTCTGCGCTCCTCCCGCGCTGGCTCTCCCGGGAACCCGCGTGCAAGCAAAAGCGCGAAAGCCGCCCTGCCGGGTGTACGCCTGTCTTGGAGGGGCGGAACCGCTGGGGAGGCGCGGCCGCCGGCTTCTTTCCAGGCAGCTCCCTGGCCTCCAACGAGAAGGGCCGCTCCCACGCTTTTGCGAGTGTGCACGGGAGGGGAGGAGGGCATGCGAGGCGGCCCCTCTTGCGGTCCCTTTGCAGGTCTTGGCGCTGCCCCCCTCCACCGCTGGCGCCGCGCCCTCATTCTCTTTGTCCCGGGGGACTTCAGAGTGCTGTGTCCCCGTTTCCTTAGGGCCAGGTCTCCACTGGACCCATGCTGCCAGCGTCAGAGCTGCTTGTGGGTGGCCTGGTGGTGCAGACGCGCTCCAGGCAAGGCAGCAACCCCGTGGGTGGGCACCCAGTAGGGCACCCGCCTTCTCTCATTGGGGCCTGAGGGGTGGGTGTGGCACGGCTCCACAGCTGGCCACCCGGATCTTCATTCCTGGGAAGGTCTCTGACCGCCACCGAGGGGTCCCCAATTGTTTAGCAGTCAGCAGATGGTCAGAGGGGTGGGGGGGGGGATGGGGGGATGCATTCCCACCCGCCCTTTCCCGCTGACTCTGAGTGCCCTGAGGGTCATCTCAGCTAGACTCCTGCTGTTTTCCTTTCCTCTGGGTGCCCCAGCCTCTTGCCTAGGCACTCCGGTGGTTCCAGCTTCCTTTCCCTCAAAGCCTGGGCATTAACCAGCAACTCCAGTTTTCCGTCTGAGGAGAACTGGCGAGTCATGTCCTTGTTCAGCCACCTTGGCTCTCCCCAGAACTCTTCTAAGAGCTTACTTTTAGATGCCTTAAGTTAGAGATACCTATTAGAAAGGTGGGTAGAGAACTTAAGAAGGCAGTTGGGTATGTCCTGGTTTGGAGTTCAGGGCTGGAGATGGAAACTTGGATGTGGTCAACCAGGAGCTGGTTGCAATGACCTAGATAGTGAGCGTGGCTACAGAAGAAAAGAGGCCCAAGGACCTTGAGATTTGTCCTAGGTCATGAGAAGGCACTAGCAAAACATAAACCTGAGTGGTTGGCAGAGTGGAACCACAGCCAGGAGAGCGTGGTATTCTAAAGCAGCTGTCCCCAGTCTTTTTGGCATCAGGGACCAGTTTTGTGGAAGACAATTTTTCCATTGGGAGCAGTTTTGATATGATTCAAGCCCATAACATTTGTTTTGCACTTTATTTCTATTGCTATTACATTGTAATATATAATAAAATAATTATACAACTCACCATTAAAAAAAAAAAAGAGGCACAGACGGAAGTGGTAAAAAAAATAATGGGCGAGCCACGCATGGACCAAAGTGTTGGATTCCGATTTAAAGTCGCCACTAGATGCAGCTGAACAATTGAAGTACATCAACTCACCTGCTACTCACTGAAAGGGCTTTTTTTTGTTTTTGAAGAAAGAAAAGATTCATTTAAAAAGAGTTCACTTCCCACATGTGGCTGTCTGGGGTGCAATCCAATGCCTCATGGAAGATTCTTTGCACGGAAGTTAGTTTTGAAAGTACAGTTTATTTAAAAATAAATGAGAGAAAGAAAGAGAAGGGAGAGAGAAGATTCACCTCCTCAAAGTGGGGGAGGGGGCCAAAGCCAGGAAGTATGGCCACAGCCATAGCTTAAAGAACATATGGCCACATCAGAGTCTAGCAAGGCAACGGCCACTGATAGGACTTTGATAGAGCCTGCAGACAATTGATTTATGATAGTCTCTGTGCAGCCAAGCCTCACTGCTGATATTAATCTGTATTTGCAGCCACTCCCAGCACTAGCATCACCGCTTCAGCCTCACCTCAGATCATCAGGCTCTTAGAATCTTGTAAGGAGGCTGGGTACGGTGGCTCAAGCCTGTAATCCCAGCACTTTGGGAGGCTGAGGCGAGAGGATTGCCTGAGCCCAGTGGTTCGAGACCAGCCTGGACAACTTGGCAAGACCCTCTCTCTACAATAAATCAAAAAATTAGCTGGGCGTGGTGGCGTGCACCTGTAGTTCCAGCTACTTGGAAGGCTGAGGCAGAAGGATTGCTGGGACCCAGCAAGTCGAGGCTGGGGTAGCCATGAATGTGCCACTGCACTCCAGCCTGGGTGACAGACTGAGACTCCGACTCAAAAAAAAAAAAAAAAGAATCTCATAAGGAGTGCACATCCTAGATCCCTCACAAGTGCAGCTCACAAGAGGATGCATGCTTCTATGAGAGTCTATCGCCTCAGCTGACCTGACAGTAGATGGAGCCCAGGCGGTAATACCAGTGACAGGGAGTGACTGTAAATAGAATAGATGAAGCTTTGCTCCCTGGTCTGCTGCTCACCCTCTGCTGTGCAACCCATTTCCTAACAGGCCACAGACCACCTGTCCGTGGATTGGGGACCCTTGTCTCAAAAGACAGCAGAGAAAGTACACCAAGGAAGGTGTGGTCAATTGTGTTGGATACTGCCATGGATCAAGTAAGATGAGAATTGACTATTTAGCAACATAGAGGTGATTATTAGTTGGTGATCCTGATGACTTATTTGGGGCAAACCTAATTAGTTCAGATGAGCACAGGAGAAGATTATCTGGAGACATTGAGTATAGACAGCTCTTTCAAATAATTTTTTTATAAAGGGAAAGTGTCTAATAGGGTGGTAGCTAGATGAAGGTAAGGGGTCAAGAGAGTTTTTTTCTTAAAGGTGTAAAAATAATAGTAATTTGTATGCTCTTGGGAATAATATGGGGAAGGTTGATGATGTGGAGAATGGAGAATGGCTGGAGAGTGCTCCTGAGAAGGGCTGGATCTGGAGTTCAAGAGGAAGGACTGGTCTTAGGGGGAGTCTGGCTAACGCACCCCCAAGCACAGGACAGAATGAAGAACACGCAGGCATAGAAGGAGAAGGGTGGGTAGGTAGGGATAGAGGGCCAGGCTTGTGGGAACTCTCCTTTGATGGCTTCAGTTTCCTCGACAATCCAGAAACCACGGGGGACATCTGAGAGATGTAGGAGGTTGGAGGAGAGACACGACCATGAAGTGGCCATGGAGGAGAGCACAGGAGGGTTTCATCATCTGATTGCTGGGCAGCATCAAAGGCCCACTTAAGGTTAATGACCATGAACTTAAAATCACACCAGTCAACAGGGCTGTTTGCTTTCCTGTCTTCATGTGCAGCTGCACTGTGGAGAAATGGAGTGGAAGGAACTTTTGATTTAGCCAGGGCTGTGATTTTATTCAGAACAGATGAGAAGGTATGAGAGGGACAAAGATATGAAGGTTCTATCCAAGGTGTTAATTAGTATCATTGACCATTGGGTTTGAACTGAAGGAGAGAAGAGAGGACATGAGCAGGGAAGGGGGAGAGAAGATGGTTGGGTCAATGGATCGTCTTTGTTTCCATCGTTCCAAAATGTCCAAGATGTGCTTGGGTAGGTCTTCTTCTATTCATTGCGCCTGGTGCTCTTTTGGCTTTCCCATTGATGCCCTTCGGTTCTGGGGCTTTTTATTGGATTAATTTCTTTGCTGTGTCTTCCCCTCCATGTTCTCTATCCTCCCTTTTGGGAACTCCTTTTGTTCATATATTGGGACTTCTAACAGGTCTGCTGCTTCTCTTTTCCTTCTGGTTCCCATCCTTATTTCACAAATACAATGCCATCTCCTAGTGCTTGCAAATATTAGTTAGAGTTTTGGGGGTTTTGTTTTGCTCCCTGCACTATCTCTGTTTTTTCAAAGTTCTTCCTTTTCAGGATGCTAAAACCCTATGTACTCAATTCCCTGACTTCAACTGTTAGTAATATTTTGCCATTTTTTTAATCTATTCTGCCAACTTTTGCAAATATATTTTAATAGATAATTAGGATGTCAGCTTTAACTATAGTTTTTTTAACATATATGATCTTAAAACTTTGGAGGTCGATTTGGTAGTGTGCCTCCCTTGGGCGCTCACTTTCTCCTAATGCACCTTGATTTTTCTTTCTTACTTTACTGCTTTTACGGGTTGGATTTTATGCTTCATTATTTTATGTGTATTTATTTATGTATTTTAGAGACAGGGTTTCACTCTATCACCCAGGCTGGGGTGCAGTGGCATGATAATAGCTCACTGTGGCCTCAAAATCCTGGGCTCAAGCAATACTCTCCCCTCAGCCTCCTGAATAGTTAGGACTACAGGTGTGTACCACTATGCCTGGCTAATTTTTTGTGTGTGTGCGTGTGTGTATGGCATGTAGTTGGGGGTCTCAGTGTGTTGCCCAAGCTAATCTCAAACTCCTGGCCTCAAGTGATCTTCCTGCCTCAGCCTCTCAAAGTGTTGGGATCACAGGCATGAGCCACCACACCTGGCCTACTTTATTATTTTAATAGCACTATTATTAATCTCTGAAACTTCCTGGTTGTCTATCTTTTCTCTCTGACAAAAGTTTAACCCCCAAAGAACTTAGAAATTTCCTCTCATGTTCTCGCACCTAAACTACCTAGGGTTGTTGGAGAACATCCCAATAAAAAAAAAGATTGGTTCTTCCCTAAATCAGGTCTACTGATCTCAAGTAGAACTTCAATACTGCTTATGAATCCTACAACATTTTTCTGTCCTGGTCGGTTCACTCTGTTATTTTCTGCAACAGCCTTACAAGAAATTCACATTTCTCAAACATTCAACCACACCTTCTGCTTTCCTCTTCTTTATCGGCAGACAACTGGATTCTTCCCATCAGCTTGTAAATATGCTCAAGACTCTCCAGGAGGAAGCAAGCAAACAACTCTTTCTCCTTCTTTAGGCTACAGCTATTCCACCTCTTTTTCTTTTCATTGCGAAGCCTACGGAAGTTTCTGCTTATTCTGACCTGACTTCTGTCTTCATCCCTTGACTAAACACTTCCCTGGCAAGTCCTTGGCTCTCACGCTGTGCAGTTTCCTTCAGTCCTCCTCCCACTTTACTTCTCAGTGGTGTTCAACACTGGGATTTCCATTTCTGAAACACCCTCCCTGTACTTTTGTGACACAGCAATCTTCTATTTTAGCTTCCTACTTCCCTGATTAACCCTTCTGCCCTTTACAGGCTTATTTTAATCCAGCCTTTAAATGCTAGAGTTCCTCAAGACTTACTCCTGTGCTCTCTCGTCTTCTCCCCACATCTCTTCCCAGCGATCTCATGTATGCCTGAGTGCCTTCACCTCTCCACACAGAAGCTGAACTTCATATCTCTTCTAACTTCTAAGCAACATGAAAACTATTTATCATCTTTATTGGTATGTCTCAAAGGCATCTAAAAGTCAACGTATTCCAAACTGAACTGCAGTCTTGTGGTGTGTTCCTGGCTTCATGGATCACAGCCAGTATCCATGGGCTATGCAAGCTGAACCCCAAGGAATCATGTTTTTCACTCTCCTCTCCTTCTTTTCTACTTCTCACATTTAAGTTCTCCACCAACACCTTCCAACTAGTGCCTGTTAACTACTCGAGCTCCAACCATCCTTTCCCTACCTTGCAGACAGAACAATTTAGACAGGTCATTCTCCCGTACCCAAACATGTTGAAATCCTTCAGTGGTTCTCTATTGCTTTTACAGAAAAAAAGACTAAACCTTAAGATGACTTACAAGAGATGACTTATAAACTGCTGGATTGCCCCTGTGTATGTGTCTGGCCTCACAGCATGCTGACCATTTAGTTCTGAAAGTACCATGCTTCCTCCTGTTCTTGACTCTGGGCCCAAGCTGTGTCCTCTCTCTGAAAAGTCCTACTAAATTTCCCTATTGTTCTGCCGGGTTAACTCCTCTGCATCACTGAGATCTTACCTGAGCTTCCATTTCCTCAAGTAAGCCTTTCCTGACTATCTGGGTCAATTCCCTCAAATAAGTATGTGCTTTCCAGGCAACTGTTTTATTTATGTGGTTCTTTGACTAACACCCATCTTGAACTAGCACCTATTGAATTCTCAGCCTCTGAATAGTGCTCAGCACACAGTATGTGCCCAATGCACGTCAGCTAAATAAATAGTATATATATTTTTTCTATAACCATAACATGAATAGTTTAAGATTTAAGCAAAATGAGAATTTATTCTCCAAGAACCCTAAAAGGGTATCAGAAAAAAACACAATTAAATGGCCTTTGTCAGAAGATCTTAAGAGAAACTCTATGTGAATATTTTGCAAGTTAGAACTATATTTTCACACAAAAATGAAGCAAATCCCATAATCTCTTTAATATGTAATCACTTTTAAAAACTCGATACTATTTGGGTACAGTGACTCATACTTGTAATTCCAATATTTTGGGAGGCCGAGGCATGAAGATTGCTTGAGCCCAGGAGTTCAAGACCAGCACAGAAAACATAGCAAGACCTTGTCACTACAAAAAAATTTAAACATTAGCCAGGTGTGGTGGCACACACTTGTAATCCCTGCTATTTGGAGGCTGAGGTGGGAGGATCACTTAAGCCCAGGAAGTTGAGGCCATGGTGAACTCTTCAGCCTGGACAGCAGAGTGAGAACCCCGAGTCAAAACAAACAAAACACCTCAATATCTATTAAGGTCTAAACACTAGTCATTTGAAATAATGTACGTTTGAATATCCAATAGTTCTAAATCATTTGTGTACTCTGTTTTGTTGAGTCAATTGATACCATCATTTCAATTTTTATTTGATGACTGACTCAGAATAGAGTCAAGGAAATATAAACTTCATTTAAGTACAAAGATGATAATTATACAATGTATATAAATCTAAAAATCACATTAATAGATCTACCAGGGTTTTAGTTGCAATCAAAGGAGGGTGAATGTGGTTGATACAAGTCAAAAAAAAGTCTATTGAACAAATATTAGATAATTCAGAATTTCTAGGAAAATAGTCAAACCAGGTTTAGAAAATGGTCCAGAGAAACACAGACTGGGCAGCAGGGAACACTGTGATCAAAACCAAGCCCTGAAACTTCTGGTGAGGGCACTGCTGCGGCCACCTTGCCACCTGGGCCCCAGAGTCACTGCCACCTGGCTGCACTGATTGACTCCTGGTGCTGCCCCAGAAGACAGCATGGCTGCAGCCACTGCCACCATGGCCAAGTGGGTTCTCTACTGTGACAGCTTCTACAGGTCACACATTCCTGACGTAAACGCTGGAGTAGGTGTGCCTTCCTTACCAAGCACTGTCTTTTGCCCATGCTCTAGCTGCAAGGAGGCTGATGAGCAAGGATTTGGCCTCTTGGGCTTCTAGGACAGGAGGAGAACTTTCCTTTCTATCAAGACTTTCCTGACTATCTGGGCCAATTCCTTCCAATAAGTATGTGCTTTCTAGGCAACTGTTTTGTGTGTTAGCTGGGGTGGTATCCCCCTACTAAGGAAGGGAGCTCAGATAGGGCATAGCTCACTCCAGCCACCAAGTCAAGTAACAATTGGCAGAGTGTTAAATAATTATGGTACAATCATGCAAAGAAGTACTAAGTGGTCATTAAAATATTTTTGGCCAGTGCTTCATAACAGACTATGACATTTGACTTCAAAAATGGTGTGAAAATTTAGATGCAGAGGGACCACAATTACTTTTATGTATTTATCATTATAAAACTATTATATGTCACCATTTATCCTTATATGTCATTATTTATCATTTTGTAGATATCATAATATATATGTACAAACACACATATGTGTGACTGGACAGAAATCTGGGCTCTTTTCCAACACTTTTTTTCTTTCCTATCTCTACTCCTGGTTGAAAGGGTACCTGAAATTACGCTATGAGAGGCAAATTAAAGACACAGAAATACAAATGGTTCCTAATAGATTATCCTTATTGAAGAATCTTTTTAAAAAATTGTTTTATTTTAAAGGTGTGGGGTACAATTCACGGTTAGGTATACAAATTTTCATTATGCAGGTACCCTTGTTGATGAGGTGTGCTCCTCCCTCCCCTGGCAGTTTCCTTCAACTGCCAATCCCACCCCACTTCCCCTGGTAGTTTTCCACTACTGCCAATCCCTTTCGTAGAGTATTATGATAATTGTTCAAGGTTCGCTTATGAGTGAGAACGTGTGGTACTCTGTTTGTTTCTGTAATAGATCACTGAGTATGAGAGACTCTAAATCCATCCAAGTTGCTTTGAAGTCCATATGTTTGTCCTTCTTTATGGCTGCATATCTTTCATCGTGTATAAATACCACATTTTTATTATCCAGTCCAGCTTCGATGGGCAGCACTGTTGGTTCCATGTTTTTGCTATTGTGGATAGAGATGCAACAAACATGTGTGTGCAGGTATCTTTTTTGTAGAATTGTTTGAGTTCCTCTGGGTATATTCCCAGTAGGGGATTGCTGGGTCATATGGAAGGTCAATTTATAGTTCTTTCAGAAATTGCCACACTGTTTTCTATAGAGGTTGCACTAGTTTGCATTCCCACCAACCGTGTGGAAGCATTCCTTTTTCTCTGCATCCTTGCCAGCATCTGTTGTTGTTGTTTTATTAATGATGGCCATTCTTACTGGGCTTAGGTGATATCTCAGTGTGGTTTTGATTTACATTTCTCTGATGATGAGTGAGGCTGAGCACTTTTTCATGTGTCTATTGGCTGCCCATATATCTTCTTTTGAGAAGTGTCTATTCATGTCTTTTGCCCACTTTGTAATGGGGATGTATGTTTTTTTCTTTTCGGCTTGTTTGAGTTCCTTGTAGATCCTAAATGTTAGGCCTTTGTCAGATATACAGTTGGCAAATATTTTCCCATTCTGAGCGCTGTCTCCCTGCTCTCTTAATGCTTTCTTTTGCTTTTCAGAAGATTATTAGGTTGATGAGATGACACTTGTCTATCTTCTTTCTTTTTTTTTTTTTTTTTTTTTTTAGTTGGTGTCTCCATCTGCCGCGCCCAGCCACTGCAGCCTCGACCTGCTGGACTCCGGCGATCCTTCCGCCTCAGCCTTCCATGTAGCTGGAACTACAGGCGCGCGCTACCACGCCCGGCTACTTTTTTGATTTATTGTAGAGATGAGGTCTTGCTTGCCCCGGCGGGTCTCGAACCCGCGGGCTCAGGCAATCCACTCACTTCAGCCTCCCAAAGGCGCGGGATTACAGGCTGAGCCACCGAGCCCGGCTGTCTATCTTATTTCTTATGGTCTGGGCATTTAAGGTTTTGATCAGGAATTGGTTGCCAGTTCCAATTTCCATAAGGGTGTCTCCTGCATTTTTCTAAGATTCTTATAGTTTGAGGTTTTGCATTTAGGTCTTTGATCCATTTAGAGTTAATTTTTGTGTGTGGTGATAGGTACAGGTCCTGCATCAATCTTCTGCATGTGACCAGCCAGTTTTCCCAGTACTATTTACTGAATAGGTTCTCCTTTCCCCAGTGGTTGTTGGTGGAGGCTTTGTCGAAATTGAATTGGTTAAGAAATTGAGACTTTGCTTCCGGAATCTCTATCCTGTTCCATTGGTCTATGTGCCTGTTCTTGTACCAATACCAGGCTGTTTTGATTATTGTAGCCTTATAGTAAAATTTGAAGTCTGGAAGTGTGATGACTCCTGCTTGCTTTCTTTGTTCCTTTCTTCTTTTCTTCCTTCTTTCCTTCCTTCCTTCCTTCCTTTCTTTCTCTCTCTCTTTGAGTTGGAGTCTCACTCTGTTGCCCAGACTAGAGTGCAGTGGCATGCTCCTGGCCACTGCAGCCTCGACCTGCTGGGCTCCTGCGATCCTTCCATCTCAGCCTTCCAAGTAGCTAGAGCTACAGGTGCACACTACCATGCCCAGTTAATTTTTGATTTATTGTAGAGACAAGGTCTCGCCAAGTTGCTCAGGTGGGTCTCGCCTCGGCCTCCCAAAGTGCTGGGATTACAGGCTGAGCCACCGAGCCCAGCCCCTGCTTTGTTTCTTTTGCTAAGGATTGTGTTGGCTATTCGTGGTCGTTTGTTTCCATATGAATTTCTGTATTGTAATTTCCAGATCTGAGAAGAATGATACTGGTAATTTAACAGGTATTGTGTTGAATCTGTAGATTGTCTTTGGTAGGATGGACATCTTAACAATGTTGATTCTTCCTATCCATGAGCGTGGAATATTTTTCCATTTGTTTGTGTCGTCTTGGATTTCTTTGAGCAGTGTTTTGTTAAGGTCTTTCACTTCTCTGGTTAGGAAGATGCCGAGGTATTTCATTTTTTTGGTGACTATTGTGAATGGGATTGTACTTTTTATTCGGTTCTCTGCCTGCTTGTTTTTGGTGTATAAGAATGCAATTGTTTTTTGCACATTTATCTTATACCTCGAGACTTTGCCCAATTCCTCTATCAGTGCAAGAAGGTTTTTTGACAGATTCTCTTGGATTTTCAAGGTATAGGATCATATCATCAGCAAAGAGGGATAACTTAATTTCCTCTTTTCCTATTTGGATACCCCCGATTTCCTTCTCTTGTCTAATTCCTTTAGCTAGGACTTCCAACACAATGTTGAACAAGAGGGTGAGAGTGGGCAGCCTTACCTTGTTCCAGTTTTCAGGGGAAATGTTTCCAGCTTCTGTCCATTTAGCAATATGTTAGCTGTGGGTTTATCGTAGATGGAACTTATTATTTTGAGGTATGTTCCTTCTATACCTAGGTGTTTAAGGGTGTTTATCAAGAAGGGATGCTGGATTTTATCAAAAGGTTTTTCTGTATCTAATGATATAATCATGTGGTTCCTGTTTTTACATCTGTTGATGTATTTAATTACATTCATAGTCTTGTGGAATTTTTTTTTTACCTTTTAAAAATTTTATTTAATTTTTAAAATTTTTAATTTTTTTATTATAAAGATGTGGGATACAATTCAGGGTTAGGTATACAAACATTGATTATGCAGGTATCCTTGTTGATGAGGTATGCCCCTCCCTCCCCTAGCAGTTT
>CAUYQG010066168.1:0-15938 GCA_963574415.1 Tarsius wallacei | reverse complement strand
CGTTGAGTCTATAAATTGCCTTTGGTAGGATGGACATTTTAACAATGTTGATTCTTCCTATCCATGAGCATGGAATATTTTTCCATTTGTTTGTGTCTTCTTGGATTTCTCTGAGCAGCATTTTGTAGTTCTCATTGTAACGGTCTTTCACTTATCTGGTTAGGAAGATGCCAAGGTATTTCATTTTTTTTGTGGCTATTGTGAATGGGATTGTGCTTTTTATTTGGGTCTCTGCCTGCTTGTTGTTGGTGTATAGGAATGCACCTGTCTTTTGCACGTTTATTTTGTACCCTGAGACTTTGTCTAAGTCCTTTATCAGTGCAAGTTGGTTTTTGACAGATTCTCTTGGATATTCAAGGTATAGGATCATGTCATCAGCAAAGAGGGATAACTTGACTTCCTCTTTTTCTATTTGGAGACCCCTGATTTCCCTCTCTTGTCTAATTACCCGAGCTAGGACTTCCAACACAATATTGAACAATAGGGGTGAGAGTGGGCAGCCTTGGCTTGTTTCAGTTTTTAGGGGAAATGTTTCCAGTTTCTGTCCATTTAGCAATATGTTAGCTGTGGGTTTATCATAGATGGCACTTACTATTTTGTGGTATGTTCCTTCTATACCTAGGTGTTTGAGAGTTTTTATCAAGAAGGGATGCTGGATTTTATCAAAAGCTTTTTCTGTGCCTAATGAGATAATCATGTGGTTCTTGTTTTTACATCTGTTGATGTATTTAATGAAATTTATGGTTTTGTGAATGTTGAACCAGCCCTGCATCCTGGGGATGAAGCCTACTTGGTCATGGTGGATGATTTTTGAGATGTGTTTTTAAAATAATTTTTTAAAAACCAAAAAACAGGTTTAAGACTGGCCCAGGCAACTTGGCAAGACCTCGTGTCTACAATAAATCAAAAACTAGCCGGGTGTAGTAGCTCATGCCTGTAATTCTGGCTGCTTGGAGGCTGAGGAGGAAGGATTGCCAGAGCCCAGCAGGTTGATCCTGGGGTGACCCTGACTGTGCCACTGCACTCCAGCCTGGGCGACAGAGTGAGATTCCAACTCAAAAATAAAAAAAAGAAAAAGAAAAATGATCAACACCAGTAATCATTAGGGAAATGCAAAACAAAACCACAATGATGTTCATTTTATCCCAGTTAGAATGGTTATTATCAAAATGATAAAAAATAATGCTAAATGCTGGTGAGGATGAGGAGAAAAGAGAACTCTCATACACTGTGAGTGAGAATGTAAATTAGTAAAGCCTTGTGGAAAACAGTATGAACCTTTCTCAAAAAATGAAATATGGAACTACCACGTGAGCCAGTTTTCCCCTGTTGGGTCTTTATTCAAAGGAAGGGCAACCAGTATATCAAAGAAATATCCTCATCCCATGTGTATTGCAGCATGATTCACAATAGCTAAGGTTCTGAATCAACCTAAATGTTCATCAATAGACGAATGGAAAGAGAAAATATGGTATGCATACACAATGGAATCCTATTCATTAAAAGGAATGAAATCCTGTCATTCATGATAACATGGATAAGCCTAGAGAATATTATGTTAAGTGAAATAAGCCAGGCACAGATAGATAAACACTGCATGTTCTTACTCATATATGGGAGCTAAAAAAAAGTTGAATTTATGGAAAAGATTATTAGAATTGTGGTTATTAGAGGCTGGAAAGGGTAGAAGGGAGAGGAAGATGGAAGAAGTTGGATGCAATACGGTATTACTGCTAGATGGAGTAATAAGTTCTAGTGTCTATAGCACTGTAAGGTTATGTAGTTAATAATCATTTATATTTTATTTTGCAAAAGCTAGAGGAGAAGGCTTTGAAAGTTTCCAACACAAAGAAATGATAAATGCTTGAGGTTATGAATATACTCAATACCCTGATTTGATCATTTGTATATATATATATATATATATATATACAAATTTTACTTTACATCTCATAAGCTGTGTACATGATGTGTCAACAAAAAATGTAGCCTGACAGTTATTTTTATTTATATTTAATTTTTTTTCTCAGCCAACTATTCAGCTCTGTTTTCTGTTTATTCTAGTAAACTCAATACCACATTATTAGATGGCTATCATTTACATTTTGTTTTAATATTGTAGCGAGTTCTTCTCCCATACATTGTTTTGACGTCTATTACTAACCAACTTTTCTAAGTGTAAATTAGAATTCACTTTGTGAAAGTCCACCAGAACTGGAATCGTACTGAGTATGTAGGTAAATACATATGGACTTATAGGTACGATTTTTAGTTAAGCACTTTCTTTTTTTAGCATAGCTTGTGGCCATATTTGTTCAAAATGCTTCATTCGTCTCAATATTATTTGGTAAGTTTTCTACATTTCTATTCAAATCCAAATTCCATGATCAGTTTATTGATCTTCTTTTCCTTTTAAATTGTGCTAAAAAACACATAACATAAAATTTATCATCATGATCACTTTTACTTGTACAATTAAGTAGTATTAAGTATAGTCACGTTGTTGTGCAACAAACTATAGAACCTTACCATCTTGCACAGCTGAAAGTCTAACAACTCCTTAACTTCCTAAAACCAGCTGTGGTTTGTAGAAAGATCTTAAGAGCTGTCTTTTACCTACTCTTGAAAAACAACAGCAAAAGAAAGATGGTTGATATTCTCAAATATGATCAAATATGATGTTTCTTCCACGGTCACCTCCAAGTTGCACACACCTCTTGTTATTGTGCTTAAAATGGTCTTGTGTAACAGAAAATAAGCTGTCAGGTCAATTTAAAGGAACTCGAAATGAGATTTCTTGGAATTGTGATTTACATTGAAACAGAAAGCAATGAAAAGCTACTTATATAATAGGCTTATTTATTTATTTCTTCTCTTTTTTTTTAAAGACAGAGTTCATGGCCACCGCAGCCTTGACCTGCTGGGTTCAGGCTTGGGGTATTTTTACAGCCCTAAAATCTTCCTACTCTAACCTACCTATTCTGTCAGTCTCCTTTTAAGAAGTGTGGATTCTAAATTTATTTATGGGAGTTGAGCAATTGAGGTTATTATTTTTGGAATTGTTTTATGTTGAAAGTAGTCGTTGATCCTACTTATTGGGTTCTAATTTTTAAAAAAAATTAAGTGTAGAGTTTTACACCTGTTTGTTCAGGTATGTAGGCATGGAATCTGGTGACTTTTGATAAAAGGGGGTAGGTGTGAGCTGACTTTTCTGAAGAGACAGGGTAGAATTTTTGTTGTAACATTATCAGGAGGTAGAACTTTTGGAGTTTAGAAGACACGAATTTTATCAGAAGGTTAAAAAGACACGGTCCAAAAATTAAAAGTGGTAGATTGGTTATTAGGGGTTTTAGTAGAGGGAGAAACCAGGAAAAAGAAATTGTCAACTGCATTAACCACAGAAAACAAAGAAATGTTGGCTTTATTTTTAGCAGGAATTATCTATATGTGTTCTTGGAGGGTTTTAATAATACCTAAATCAAAAGCACAAGCCTGTATAATAGCCCAATAATAGAAGTGACCCAATGGTGAGCCAGAGGTGGTTACATTTACTTTTTTTAAAAGTAGTTTTAGGAGGCTTTTTTTTAAAAGAGGAATTTTAGATCTTCAACAGGTTCACAGGTGTGTTTTTGGTGTGTTGTAGGCTGAGAATGTTGAGGGTTTGTTGTTACCATCCTGAACAGACTTAGAAAAGTGTTTTATAGGGGGCATAGGGGAGGGGGAAAAAGTATTTTATTTTGGACATATGTACCCAAGCATTTATTCTCCGTAGTTCAACTCTCATGGGGGCACTTAGAAGTGCTGTTTAAGACCCCACCAATATGGGAAACCACTGATTTTAAGAAGTTTAAAAAAAATCTTGAGAAGGACTTGATTTTAAGATCTACCTTTGGAGTGGGTGGAGTAATCCTAAACAATGCCTGTTAAGTAGGGAGGTTATGGCATCTTTTTTTGGTACTGGAATTATGGATTTTTTTTTAAAACAAGGATCATTTGTTGACTTATAAGGGTGAGGACTTCTAAAAAATTTAGTTTTTACTCTTTAATTTTTTTGGTTGTTGTTAGATGTATTTTTTTTATTTTGAGTTGGAATCTCACTCTGTCACCAGGCTGGAGGGCAGTGGCACACTCACGGCCACCCCAGTCTCGACCTGCTGGGCTCTGATGATCCTTCTGCTTTAGCCTTCCAAGTAGCCGGAACTACAGGCCTGCGTTGCCATGCCCGGCTAATTTTTGATTTATTGTAGAGACAAGGTCTTGCCAAGTTGTCCTGGCTGTTCTTGAACCCGCAGGCTCAGGCAATCCATTCGCCTCGGCCTCCCAGAGTGCTAGGATTATAGGCTGTGCCACCGAACCTGGCCTGGTATCATTTTTTGATGCAGGAATTAGGGATTTTTTTTTTTAAACGAGGAGCTATTGTTGACTTATGAGGGTGAGGACCTTTTAAAATTTAATTTTTACTATCTTTGAATTTTTTTTTTTGCTTTTTTTTTAGATGTTCTTTTTTTAAAAAAAAATTTTGTGTATGTGGGTACTAGAGAGCTAGTGGAAGAGGATGGTTACAAGGGCAGTATAGTTATTGGTGTCTCTTTTAAAGTTATTTGTCTGGCAGCAGCAGTAGCCTGAGAGTTGCCTAGGTTGACATTTTTGTGATCTCCTTGACGTCCTTTGTAGTGTATGACAGTGACTGCTTGGGACTGTTGTGTGGTCTTTAAGAGATGTAGGATTTTTGTTTGGTGTTTAACAGAGAAAATTTTTTGTTGTGAGGATTTTCTTTCTTTCTTTTTTTAATGGCTATATGGGCCTGTAGGCATTACAAAAAATATTTTCTTTTGTTTTGACATCACATCTGGTGCCTCAAGAAAGTACCTTTTTTTCAAGGGGATTGGGCACTCTGGTATTATTCAGAAGTTTTTCAGGTACAAGAGGCTGAGAGAAGTAATCCACTCGAGGCTTTTTATTGACTTTAGATTCTAAGCAGGTTTTGGTGGCTAAAGGGTAAGGGCAGGAAAGTAAAACAGAGAAGGCGGCAAGTAAGAGGGTAGGGGCCTTTTTGTCACCTTTAGGATAAGCTATGATTGTCTCCTGTTATAGGGTTGATTCACTGGGGAGCTGTTGAGAACCTTGGCCACTCTCAGTCGGACATGGCCAAGATTCTGGGGTTTGACCCATCCTCCCTTTCAGGTTGGGGGCAGGCATGTTTTTAATGGCCTGTCTGCTCACATTTGGTGCTTAACTCGGGCTTCTCTGAACACCTGTTCTTTTCGTTGCTCAACTTTTCACAATGATAGCAAGTTCCCTTTGATGGGGTCACCAATGGTTTTTTCTGAGGTGGCTGTCAGATGAAGTTCCTGTAGTTAAAAGTTTGACTTCAAAAAAAATGGGTGTGCGTGCGTGTGTGTGTGCGCGTGCGCGCGCGCGTGTGTGTGCGTGTGTGCGCGTGCGTGTGTGCGCGTGCGTGTGTGTGTGTGTGTGTATTTGGCCCGGTTTCTCTTATTGATAAACCGAGAATGCTGAGTATAGTAGCTGAGGTGATGGGGTTTGTGGTCTCATGTCTACTTTTTATAATTTTTTTTGGATCATAGGAGCAGACTGGTTAATAAAATGAATGTTTAGAACTATCTGTCCACCTGGAGAGTCAGGATTTATGTTTGTATACTTTCTTAAGGCCTCCAATAGTCTGGCCTGAAACAGAGATGTGTTCTACTTTATTTTATTTTTTGTAAGTTTTTGACCCTGTCGTAATTGGAGGGCTTGACTATATACCTTTTTATTATTTCTATTATTTATGTCATTACATGATTTTTTGGGTCAATGTCCAAGTTGTCTATCTGGTAGTTTTATAGGGAATTCTGTTCAGGGATCCTATTATTTCCTGACTGGAATATTGTACGACCTTGATTTTGGACGTTTACCCTATTTGTATGCGCTCTGGCAGCACTCACAATTATAGACTATTTTTTAGGGGTGCAATAGGTGAAGACTTATACTTGGATATATTTCCACATAAGTTTAAATGACAAAGTTAGTTTTATAAGTTTATTAACAAGCTTATCAGAGTTTTAAGAGAGTCTGTTGAACTTTTTTTGGGTAGAGTTTTAGATTACTTATAGAGAAGTGGACGTGGACTCTGAGAGTGTTTCTCTCTCTCTCTTTTGGTACTTTATGGAGAGGGAATTGATGTCCTGCAGGGATCTGGTAAGCAGAACCACTGCAAGTGTTAGTGAGGCTAGCCACAGAGGGTGAAAATTTGGAGACTGAGGCCTAGGTGACTGATAAGTAGGAGGGGAGATGCGGGAGCACTTGGAACAAAGGAGGCCTTTTCAGAGAAGTCAGACTTTGTAGGGGCATCTGTTTCAGTCTGAGTCCCTTGGGGCTTCTAAGTCTAGTCTTTTGTTCTCGGGATTTGGTACAAGACTCTGAAGGTTGTGATACATGGAATTTTATTTGTGTTTTTGTTTGGCAAAAGAGGAATAATTGGTGGATTGCATTATACTTTCAACTTCCAATGATTTTTTAAGGTTTTTCATTTTCTAGTTTATGCTGAGGCTAGACCGTATTGCAAATATTTTTTTTCTTAAGGAAGTTATGTGGCAGAATGTTCCCATATTTTAATGTATAACCTAGAGGAGTGTTTACAGGAATTGATGAGCCAATTCCCATGTTTAGAGAAGAAAAGAATAAAGGAGGACCATTATATAAAGGTCCAGGCTGACATTTTGCCTGTAAGAATCACTTGAGGGTAATTGACTCCTCCAGGGTAGAAAGAGAGAGAAAAAGAGAAGGTGAGTCTACTTTTTTTGCGGAGTGCACACACAATATTAAGAGTCACCTATGCTGTTCCCAGCCCTGAATTCTTGTCTGAACTGTTGGGCCATGTGTCCACAGCCCCATGTTATGGTTTTGGTATTTGTAACCCCAAGGACCAAACTTGTCTGGACGCAGGTCGTGATTGGTCTCTGGGACAAATTTTCGTGTTCGCTGATAGTGGACATGAACGGCCCATGTCCTGTTGGCTTCACACATAGTGGATTTCGAGCACCAAGAATGTCTAAGTCCTTGTCTGTCAGTGATTACTCCCTTTGTCACAAACTTTGTTATCTAGATATGTTAACCAACTCACAAGAGTAAATCCAGCAAGGTGAAATACAGAGGGAACCTGGTCTGAAGGAAGGTTGGGAGATTGGCCCGGGAAAGGGCTGGACAGGGAAATCTGTAGGCAGCATCGCCCACCTCAGTAGAGATGGTTAGAAAAATGTAGCTGGATTGTAGCCTTTCCCCGGAATGGAATGTGATCTCCTCGTCCTTTGGAAGTGTTCAAGTTGATGGAAACTTAGAGAGGACATAGAGTTAGAAATTGTGGACCCCAGTTTTGAGGAGCCAAGTGCCCAGCGTTAGTTGGAGGGAAGAAGTCTTAGCCAGAGAGCAGATTTAGAGAAATAGTCGGGTGAGAAGAGTAATGAGTTTTCTAAAGTCCTCAGTGTTCCTGAAGACAATGGTGAAGAAAGCAATTTAGAGACCTTGTCTGATCCGTGTGTGTGGGATATAGGTACGGGTAAACCTGAGGAAGACACAAGCACACAGAGACAGCAACAGCCAGCGCAGCAGTCATGTCACAGAGGATAGAGACACAGAAAGACTGTGAAGAAGTCAGGAGGGAGAGTTGCCAAAAGACTGGAGATGGTCAGCTTATACTCCTTTAGAGAAAAATTTTCCCTTTTTCAGAGACTTTCGGGCACTGTATGGTACAGGGACAAGCCCTTGTTGCTTTTACAAATAGGGAGAGTCCAAGACCTCAGACTTACTCTTTTTTACTAGCTACTATTCCACAGCTGTCAAATAGAAGAAAATGGTGGACTCTATTGAGGCTTGATAAGCTTGTTCAGCACCAAGAATGTTCATCCATTACAGTGTGACTAAAAATGAGTAGAGCTATGAAAAAGAATGACAGTATGTTCTAATGCTAGAAGTTTCCACCTCCACAAGCCACCTGTCAATGTGAGACAAAACAAAGTTTCAGCTCGAGGGAGCAATGAGGTCTGAAGCTGAGAGGCGTTCCGCTGTAGGTGTCTCAAGAGGTTTTTGAGGAGACCCAGAGACAGAGAAACCCTCTCCCCTGCAAGCCGCCTGTAGTGCAGAAGATCGTCACACCTCCCTCACTCTTGCTCTTTTCTTAGTGAAAAGGAAGTGTGAGGCCAGTAGTGGGTGAGAGGCTATGATTGAGCAGAAAAAGAATTTGACAGTCAGCGGGACAGTGACAGAGTGAGACAAAATGTTCAAGCCTAGCAGGCGAGCACTCTGACTCACTGGCGGTTGGAGAGATCTTACTGGTTGGGTCCTGGCAGAGTCACCAAAATCTGTTACTGGGAGAAGGGGCGCTTCCGGTGGTGGGAGATGGGTTGGCAGCGGCTTCTTGTGTTCATGTTTGGAAAGAATCCACAAACAGACACACACAGATGCAGGATAACAAATAGCTTCGTAAAGCAAAGAATAGCATTCTCTCAAGGATGGAGAGCAGGCAGCAACAGCCTATAGAATGCTCTTGCATTTGTAGCTAACTATGGTTGAGCTATAACTTTTACTCTTAGGGTTACTGAGGAGTGAGTTTTGAGATGGGTTTTTCCTGGAAATTGGTGATCTTAGGGCTGTGTCTCACATCTGGCAGGGGAGTTTCCGGCCGTACAAGGTTGTACTGGCACTGTCAAGGTGTCAGGTGTATGATGTGAGTGGGAGGCTCCCCTAGGATCATTTTATGCTAATGGTATTGCAACAAAGGTAAAAGTAGGTTATGATTACCTTGGGCTCACCTTGACTACTGATGCACACTTTCTGGGTGGTCTGTAAGCTAGTTTTTGCCTTGGTGGTCAGCTTTCAAACACAAGCGTCCTGGTTAGATGGACGACAGTACTGTAGGGCAAACGGACTGTCAGCTTCTCTCCCTGCTTGCTCATAGCTTCTCAACTGTTAGTGGCCTCACACTTCCTTTTTTCTAAGAATCTAACAGTTAGGTAGGCGTGAAGTTTCTTATAGCTAGAACAATTGCTTGCTTGCAAGGTTCTACACCGGCTGCTTCAGGTGTGAATGAGCTTGGACATTCTACAGTTCTCATATTTTCCTAGTCTAACCTGCCTACTGGTTCACAGCTATTGTTCTTCCAAAAATTCACCCAGAACTTAGGGTACTCCAAATTCCTAATTTCATTTAAGCTGCATGCTGCTGTTTTCTTGTGACCCATTTTGCTAAAGATTTTCTAAAGCGGTGGTTTCCATGCATACTATTTGTAACTCTCACAAGTTTTACATACAGTTGCTTTCTATTTGTAGCAGAATGGCTTTTGGGATAACATACGTTACAAATAGACAAAAAAGGCTTAGTAAATTAATATCTGGCTCCAAAATTCTTGATAGAGTGGGACAGTGTGTGTTAGTAAACGGAATTGAAATGCCTTTGGAGAAAATTTATAATATCAAGAATTTAAATGTTAGTAGAAAGCAAAGTAAGAAAAAAATGACTATTAAAAGTTGCTTTGTTAGAGAAATTTTGTTTGTTCTGAAAATCAAGGTAGTGAAGAAAATAGAATACAAGAGAGAAGAAATTTAAACTAGCTAGCTAGAAATGGGCTGGGCTGGGCTATTGTGGAGTGAAAGGCTTATTGTGTTAAAGTTATGATGGGCAAAGACATCTCAATAAAAGATAAATTTCCACATGCAAATCTTTAAAAAAATCGACTACATTCAAATGTGCTTTTTCAATTGTCTTACATTTGAGAGTGAGGGTTAGATGGGACACTATGTCCTGCTATATCTCAGATTAAACTGCAAATCCCAAACGGAGAGGTCTTCTTTGTCATGACTGGAAAAGTCATATTGAAAGAGATCAGTCACTGACATAGCGTGGTCTAAGTTAGCCCTGGAAAATCACCAAATATCATAGGAAAATAATGGAAATCTCAGATTAATCTACTCTTTCTGTTGGGAGGGCATACAGTGGAGAGCTGACATAGCAAATAAAAAAGACAGCTCTAAGAGGAATTCCCAAAGAAGTGAAAGAGGCTGATACATGCTAGATATTCTTGTACTATTCTAAATTGTTACTATGTCTCATATGTCAAGTTGCAATGTCCTGGAAAACTTATTCTTTGCTTGGCTTTGAGATAAGTTGTGGAAGAGGAGCTAGAGATGATGTGTTATCAAAACTGAGGAGGGTCTTAGAAAAACTGAAATATTAAAAATAGTTTAAATATGTTTCAAAGGGAAAACACAAGTGTATCCATATTAGACAGATATTTAAGGATACATACAGATGATTATGTGTAAAACAATTTTAAGAACAGATACATACATACTGACACATATATAACATTATTTTTCTTAAAAAACAAAAGAGATTATATTAAATTGTCCAAAATCATAATTTGAGTCATGAGTCATGAAAACCATTGTGTGCTATCACTGCACACCTGCCAAATGGAAAAAAATGGTAGAGTATATTGAGGCTTGATGAGCTTGTTGAACACTGAGAGTGTTCATACATTACTGGTGTGAATAAAAATTAGTAGAGCTACGAAAAAGAATGACAGTATATTCTAATGCTGGACATAGGTATTTATAACAATCCATTCAATCCATTTCTAGATATACACATATGAAGGATGTGAACATCTGTTTACTTATAGATATGTATGAGAATGTTCATAAAACCACAATGCAAAACAGCCACATAAAAGTGAAAATACTCAACTATCCCTCAAGAGCTGAGTGGGTAAATAATTTTTGTTATAGGAATATAATAAATACTATACAGCAATGGGAATAATTGATCTCTAGCTAAATATATAATATAAACTAATGTTAGGCATATGTTATTGAGCAAAAGACACTGGATACTAAAAGATAAGTACTTTATAATTCAATTTACATAAAGTATCCAAGCAGGATTGTAGTTAGTCTTGATGGGTGTGGGATAAGGTGGTAGAGACTGACTGGAAGCACAAGAAGGGCTTCGAGGAAATTGTTACATTCAGAATTTTCTTTGGGTGCTAGCATTCTGGATTATTTAGTTTGTGAAAATCCACAGAGTTGTAAATTTATTATGTGTACTTTTTTCCGCATGTGTATGTATGCTTCAAAGATGTTTACTTAAGTCTTCTAACAAAATCTCAGAATAAATCTAACAAAATGCACAAGGAATATACACTGTAAACTCTGCAATATTTCTGGGAGAATTAGAAGGGTGTGCTATATCATAATTATGGGCTGAAAGTCTTACAATTTTAGAGTCTCTTTTCTCCACAAATTAATCTATGGGTTAAAGTAATCCATAGAGTTATGCATTTAGTGAGTTGACTTATGACAACGATTTAAAGGATAAATTTTTCAATAAATGGTGTTAGGTTCTTATTACATACATATTAAAAAGAAATTAAACTTGGTTACTACTATCTGACATTAAACAAATCAATTTCTGGTGGATTGCAGATCTAAATTTGAAAGACAAAACAATCCAATTTTTGGAAAACCCAAAGGCATTATATCTATGTCTACAGGTTAAGAAACATGACACAAAGCTATTAGCTGTAATCAAAAAATCAATCAATGTAACTATATTAAAATTCAGAGCTGTTATTCAGTCAAAGATACAATTAAGAGACTGAAAGGGCAAATCAAAGATGAAATATATATGCGTACGTAAAATATATAAAACAGTCTTCAAATCAAGAAAAAAGAGTAACTCGTTAGGAAAAAAAGCAAAAATCTTAAATAAGTATATAAAAAAGAGAATATCCTAATGAACAACAGATATGACCAAAGTGCTCAACCTCGCTAGTTATGTCTCATTCTGAAGGAAAAGTAAATTAAACTGTGAAATACATCTACATACTCACTGTAATAACTAAAATTTAAATGGCTAACATATCCAAGTGATGGTGAGAATGTAGAACTTTGGGAATTCTTTTACATTTATGGTGAGGGCATATTTAATTATGGTAATATTAAGAATGATTTGATATTATCTATTATAAAGTGAATAAATGTAACCTTTATATCAAATAATTCTACACTTAGGTATTTGGGAGTGAAATATTATTACAGACCTAAAAGCTTGCATGAATTTTAACACAGACTATTGAGTTAAAGATGTTAAACATAAAACAGAACATCCTACATTTTTCAATTTATATAAAGACAGAAAGCAACACTAGCAATCTATGATGTTCCAAGTCGGGGAAAAGTTTCTGTATTTGTTATCTGTTTGGCGTAGGAAATTTGCCTCTGAAAGTAGTGACTTGAAACAGCATTCAGTATCTCAGTTTCTTAAGTTCACAAGAATCTAGGAATAGGTCTCCTTCTTTGTGGTCTCTCACAGGTTGCAATGAAAATGCCCATTCTCTTGGGCTGCAGTCATCTCAAGCCTTTACTGGGGAAAGGGTTCACTCCCAAACTCACTTTTCTAATCATTGCCAGGATTCATTTTTGTTTAAATTGTTAAAGTTCGTTAAAGGCTGATTAAAGGTCATCCTCAATTTCTTGCCATGTGGGCCTGTCTACCATGACAAGTTGTTTCATCAATGTGAGCAAGCCATGCGAGAGGGAAAGAGAGAGGGAGGGAGACAGATTGGAATAGGAAGAGGGAAGGGGAGAGGGAGAGAAAGATGGGGAGGAGGAATGAGAGGGAGAGAGAGACAGAGAGGGACAGGGAAGGCACACAAACTGCCAAACAGAAATCTTTATAACCTAGTCATGGAAGAAGCATCCCCAAACTTTTGCCATATATATATTTTTTTGAGTTGGAGTCTAACTCTATTTCCCAGACTGAAGTGCAGTGGCATCGCAGCCTCGACCTGCTGGGCTTAGCCCTCCAAGTAGCTGGAACTACAGGTGCATATTACTCTGCCCAGCTTATTTTTTGATTTATTGTGGAGACGAGATCTCACCAAGTTGCCCGGGCTGGTCTCGAACCTGTGCGCTCAGGAAATCCACTCACCTCAGCCTCCCAAAGTGCTGGGATTGCAGGTTGAGCCACTGCATCCAGTGTTTTCTTTTGCCGTATTCTAATAATTATGTATGTAAAGTGACTCTGCCACTCATCAGATTCGTGAGTTCTCTGTGCCTTCATTCACCATCTTCTCAATGGGCACATCAATACCCAGTTCATATTGCTTGGTGAGGCTGAACTGAGATAATGTATCTAAAAGTCTGAAGATACTGTCAAAGGATCATTTTGAGCACTAAAAATGCACATTAATTATTAAATATCAGAACACTTGGCTGAAACCATATATTTAAATATAAGCTACTTAGGAAAACATTTTTAGAGCACAGATTTTGTTACAGAGTGTGTGTGTGTGTGTGTGTGTGTGTGTGTGTTTTAGTCAGGTTCTCACTCTGTTCCCCAGGCTAGAGCACAGTGGTGTGATCATGGCTCATCACAGCCTCTGACTCCTGGACTCAGGCAATACTCCAGTGTCAGCCTCCTAGGTACTAGGACTCCAGGTGTTCACCACTATACTCAGCTAATTTTTTGGTTTTTTTGTAGAGACAAGTTTTCACAATATTGTCCAGGCTGGTCATAAACTCCTGGGCTCAAATGATTCTCCTTCCTCGACCTCCTAAGGTACTTTGATTACAGTCATGAGCCACTCCACCTGCCAGAAAATATTTAAAAACTTGAGTGGATAAAAATAAAATTTGCTAGCCGGGCTCGGTGGCGCAGCCTGTAATCCCAGCGCTTTGGGAGGCCGAGGTGAGTGAATTGCCTGAGCCTGAGGGTTCGAGACTCGCCTGGGCAACTTGGCGAGACCTCATCTCAACAATAAAATCAAAATATTAGCTGGGCGTGGCAGCGCACGCCTGTAGTTCCGGCTACTTGGAAGGCTGAGGCAGAAGGATCGCCGGAGCCCAGCAGGTTGAGGCTGCGGTGGCCGGGAGCGTGCCACTGCACTCCAGTCTGGGCTACAGAGTGAGACTCTGACTAAAAAAAACTTTTTTTTTAAATTGCTCTTTTGATTATTATGGTAAAAAATGTAATTGTCACCAGTTTAAAAACCAGTAAAAATTACTTCTATCAAAATAGGTACTCATTTCATTTTCTGATTTAAGCTGGAGAGTAACATTCCTTTTGAAACAGATGGTCTACATCTTTGAAGGAACTCTTGACGACTATTTCAATGGCTTCTTCCTCTCTGGGCCTTTGCAGGCCCAGCAACCCCTGGAGGGTTTCCACGGGCAGCTGGGCCTTGGGCCAGCTGCTGGTCATAGTGAGCAATGGCCTTTTGCACTGTGGCCTAGTTCTCTATCTGCGCCAAGGCCTGGGTTGCGTTCTCCATAGAGGGCAGATCCCCACTGCTGATGACATTGAAATAGGTCAGCATATGAAGAATAGCATACAGAGAACTCTAGACTTACATATAGAGAAAAATTATGGTTTTTTTGTCGGTAAGGTTAGGAAAAGTCTCTGTTTTGTCATTCTAAGCATGTTTGTTAACAGTTACTTACTTCATCAATGGCATGAAAATCATCAGGAAGACTGATGTAAATGCAGATGTTAAGCCTTGCCTCAGACCTTCTGAAAAAAAACCCACCCTTAGGCAATAAACCCAGGTGATATGTATGCACACCAGAGGCTGAGAATCCCTGTTTTAGATAAGATAGTCCTGTGTTTATTAAATGTATTCGAGCCCTAAGCCCCTTTAGGACAGGAATCATACTTCTCTTGTTTACATCTGTGTCATCAGGCCTCTGTACCAGGACCTATGGTAAACCTTTGGTCAATATTTTGGAATAATGACTGTTATTCCTACTAGAAGGAGCTCTTCATTTAGTTTGTTATAACTCAGTGTTGTCTAAGAGAAATTTCTATGTGAAATGTTCTATGTCTGTGCTTTCTGTTTTGGTTGCCACTAGATATATGTAGCTCTTGAGCATTGAAATAGGGTTATGTAATCTGAATTTTTAATTTTTAAAATATTAGTTAATTTGCATTTGAATTTGAATCGCCATACATGGGTCTATTGGCTACTGAATCAGGCAGTGCAAATCCAACTTATTGGTACAATATTAAGAAGCGAGCCTCTTTATTTTTGCCTTCACTATCTCTTCTCACTTAAAGATTTGATTAAGAAAAAGAATTAAAGATTAGCTTAGGTAGTCTAGAATTTAACACATACTCAGAGTAGACCCTGCATTTCTCAAAGCTGAAACAAAGTGAAAGTTATTCTAGCCTCTTTTAGTCTTAACGAGTGAAAAGAGTGGAACTCCTGATGGCCGCTGACCCTGATGTCTCCTGAAAGTGTTTTAGTCTGGAATGGCTGAAGTTGTAGGAGCAGAATTCTGCCACTTTTTCTGCTAAGTCAGAATCCAGCTCATGATCACGCGATATGTCAAGCTGGACAAGCTTCTGCCACTCATGGGTGTGTAGAAGACTAAATATTTCTTCTTTGGGAAGAGCTTTTGGATACAGAGTCGGGACAGGTTATATATTTTTTAATCTTCTTTGCTGGTATCTGGAAAAGAGAGAAATGGGATTATCAAGTGTGGTATTAATGTGTCATTTACGAATTTCTTTAAATAAACATTCCTTTTTTATTTTCATACATTTTTAATTATAAATATGTGGGGTACAGTTCAGGTTTAGGTATACAAATGTTCATTATGCAGATACCCTTGTTGATGAGGTGTACCCCCTCCTCCCCTGGCAGTTTTCTACTACTGTCACTCCTGACCCCACCCTCCCCTGGCAGTTTCCCACTACTGCCAATCCCTTTCTTATAGTATTTTGGTAGTTGTTCTAGGTCCACTTATGAGTGAGCACATGTGATATATGGTTCTTTGTTTCTGTGACAGGTCACTCAGTATTATAGCCTCTAAGTCCATCCAAGTTGCTGTGAAATTCATAATTTTGTCCTTCTTTTTTTTTTTAATTTTTTTTTTTTTGAGTTG
>CAUYQG010066166.1:0-55765 GCA_963574415.1 Tarsius wallacei | reverse complement strand
CAAGTTGCCCGGGCGGGTCTCGAACCCGCGGGCCAGGCAATCCACTCACCTCAGCCTCCCAAAGGCGTGGGATTACAGGCTGAGCCACCGAGCCCGGCACTTTTTATTTTTTATTATTTTTTTGAGTTGGAGTCTCACTCTGTCACCAAGTGCAGCATCGATTGCTGGGCTCTGGCAATCCTTCCGCCTCAGCTTTCCAAGTAACTGAAACTACAGGTGAGCGATACCACGCCCGGCTAAATTTTGATTTATTGTAGAGACGAAGTCTTGCCAAATTGCCCGGGCTGGTCTCAAACTGCAAGCTCAGACAATTCACTCGCCTTGGCCTCCCAAAGTGCTAGGATTATAGGCTGAGCCACCGAGCCTGGCCTCAGGACACTACTTTTTAAATAAACTTTTCAGAAAAAATGAACACTGAGGGAAAGAAGTAATCATGTCTTAATTAAAACGGTGCTGGGCACGGTGGCTCAACATCCGTAATCCTAGTACTTTGGGATTGCTTGAGTCCAGGAGTTCGAGACCAGCCTGGGCAAGATCGACTTCATCTCTACAAAAAAAAAAACCTTTTTGAGTTGGAGTCTCACTCTATTGCCCAGGCTGGAGTGCAGAGGCATACCTATGGCCACCACAGATAGCCTCAACTTGCTGGGCTCAGGTGATCCTTCCGCCTCAGACTTAAAAGTAGCTGGGACTACGGGTGCATGCCACCATGCCTGGCTAGTTTTTTGATTTATTGTAGAGACAAGATCTCGCCAAGCTTTTCAGGCTGGTCTCGAACCCCTGGGCTCAGGCAGTCCTCTTGCCTCCGCCTCCCAAAGTGCTGGGGAAAAAAGTTTTTAATGGTAGGTACTGAGTACCAAAGTAACCTCAAGGAACAGATTATTCTCAGCATTTAGTCCCAACTCTAAATGTCTCCTTGCTTTAGTAAAATCCTGCTGCATCCTTTTTTGAGCCTCCTTGCAGTGGAGGAAAAGGCTATTTATAGAAAAGCGCTAAGAACTCAGGAGAGGACACCTTTCCTTCAGGGAAGCAGTGTAAGTAAACAAGGTTTGGGGGTAAGAAGAGGTTTTAAAGCTATGTCTGAACTTTTAACTTTTAAAATTACTTTCTAGACCAGGCTCAGTGGCTCAGCCTGTAATCCCAGCACTTTGGGAAGTCGAGGCGAGTGGATTGCCTGAGCCCGAGGGTTTGAGACCAACCTGGGCAACTTGGCGAGACCTCATCTCTACTATAAATAAAAAAATCAGCTGGGCAGGGTATCACGCACCTGTAGTTCCGGCTACTTGAAAGGCTGAGACAGAGGGATTGCTGGATCCCAGCAGGTTGAGGCTGTGGTGGCATGAGTGTGCCACTGCACTTCAGCCTGGGCGACAGAGTGAGACTCCAGTTCAAAAAAAAAAAAAAATTCTGAGATAGAAATTTTAAATGTTGCACTAGTTTTATAGTTATTACTTATTTGGCAGTTTTTCCTTTAAAATATCATTTAGAGTTTAATAGGTTAAAATAATTTTTTAGATTGCATCCTACTACTGACTCCAAAGTAGAATCGTAGGGATTTCTGTTTTAACATAATGAGCATTCAGCTATGATTTATTGATATTAGGTTGACAAAAAGATCAGTAAGTTCCCTTTTGACAGAGTTTATAGAATATACTCATACAGTTATTTAAGTATCAGTAGAGAATGTTACCTTTTTGAAGTAGTGAAATAATATTAGACCATTTAAAGATGTATACAAGTTATAAGTGTAGAATAAAATTTGAGATCAGAATGTTAGTCACATTTTTAATTAGGACTGAATTTTAAGGAGCCAATCATTCAAAAATATTGGAGGGCCTCTTACAGGCACAGACGTGACTTTTTGTCAAATTATGAGTCTGGTTTTATTCTGATTGTAGTTGTCACCTGATATATTTTACAGTTAACAACCTCATCATTCCTTATGGTTTAGAAAGACTTCCATTTTAAACTGATAAAGACAATTATTTGTTTTATTCTGCCATGTATCTCTGTCGTCTTCTTGTGTGGAATTTGTATTTGACAAACTTCTCTGGAATTAGTGTTATTTAGCTAATGGAGAGTTAGTGTATATCATGTATAGTATGTGCCGCATAATGACGTCTGGGTCAAGGATGGGCAGCATACATGACAGTGGTCCCATAAGATTATAATACTGAGTTGCTTTCTTTTTCTACTTTTCATCATCATAGTATCTTTTCTTTTTTTGAGTTGGAGTCTCACTTTGTCGGGCTGGAGTGCAAGGGCACTCTTGGCCACCCCAGCATCGACCTGCTGGTCTCCGGCGATCCTTCTGCCTCAGCCTTCCAAGTAGTCGGAACTACAGGCCTCTGCTACCACGCTCGGCTAATTTTTTATTTATTGTAGAGGTGAAGTCTCGCCAAGTTGCCCAGCTTGGTCTCGAGCCCTGGACTCAGGCAATCCCCTCGCCTCCGCCTCCCCAAGTGCTACTATATCTTCTCTATGTTTAGATACACAAATACCATTGTATTAAAATTTCCTAAGCACAATAACATGGTGGACAGCTGTGTAGCCTAGGAGCAATAGACTGTACTATATAGCCTAGGTGTGTCATGGGCTATATCATCTAGGTTAAGTACACTCTGATCACACTATGAAGAAAGCACCTAATGATTTAATTTTGAGCAGAGCCTGTTTTTCTTTTTACTACCAGAGGTGTAGTGGCAGTAAACCACTTAATTAGGCTCAGGTTAACTCCTCCTTTTCTGTGGATGTGTATGCTGGAAGCTGGTATTCATTGCAAAGATCTGTGTCATGCAGTCATTCTGTGGGCTCCACTCTACCGTCTGACTTGAATACCTCGGGTCCTTGAAAAAAGGTCAGACTACTACTTGTTTCTCATTTTCTGCTGATATTACTAGGTTTTTTAGCCATCTGGAATTAGTACTGAGAGCTCTTTTTCCATTCTAGCCCTGTGGGTCTTCAAGACAAGGTCCTATGTTTTAGTCATTCTCCTTGACGTGTTCTTTCAGCTATTCTGGAACTTGGTAAGAACCTTGGAGGACTCACTGGAAAGATTTCTTAAGACCACTATGTTCTGAGACTGGTGGCAATGCCATAACTTTGGAGCTAGGAGGATAAAGGGGACAAGATTATTAACCCATTTTGGAGCTAGGCATATCTGTTCTTACAACTACCTGAGAGGAATTTGAAAAGAGGACCAGCCTGAAAGTCAGATCTGGCTTCCACGTTCATTTATGTACTTGTTAAATGTATTGAGTGCCTGATATGAGCCAGGCACTAGAACTTTAATTAATCTTCACTACTTCATAGCTATGACCTTCATCTCTGAGCTTCCATTTTCTTACCTATAAAAGGCAGACAACCTGTCTGGCCTGTGAGCCAGTGCGTGAAAGTATTTAAATATGGGAAAGAGGTGAGTCGTCAGACAGCCTAATTTTGGAACTAGAAAGTTCTGATAAAGTGAAACTAGTCTTGTGGATAAGAAAATCAACAATACTTTGAGCAAAACTATTGCCCTAGATTTTCAAGGACAGACACAAAAAAAATGACAGTGTAACTTGGGAATGCAAAGTTAAAAAAAAAAAACTATTAAGCAATGGTTTTCTTCTAATTAGCAATCTCTGATGAAATACAGTGGGGAGAGGTCATTCTGTTGAAATAAGTGATGAAAAATCAGGACCCAAAGAACAAGTGCTAAGAAAAAATGCTTTTGTTTCTTTTGGTCAAGAGCTAACTGTTAGCTGGGCTCAGTGGCTCAGCCTGTAATCCTGCGCCTTGGGAGGCTGAGGTGAGTGGATTGCCTGAGCCCGCGGGTTCGAGACCCATCTGGGCAACTTGGTGAGACCTCATCTCTACAATAAATCAAAAAGTTAGCCGGGCATGGTAGCGTGCGCCTGTAGTTCCAGCTACTTTGAAGGCTGAGGCAGAAGGATCGCCGGAGCCCAGCAGGTCGAGGCTGTGGTGGCCGGGAGCGGCCACTGCACTCCAGTCTGGGCAAAAGAGTGAGAATACCACTTTAAAAAAAAAAAAAAAAAAAAAAAGAGCTAACTGTTGGTAAGTGATTGGTAGTAAGATCTTAAACTTTAGTGTCCATCAGAATCACTTGGGGGATTTGCTAAAAAGACTGCATTGATACAGTAAGTCTAAGGTAGGAGCCCATACATTATTTTGTAGTTTTTGTTTTAGTAAAAGGCAAAAGATTTATTCGTTCTGAAGAGAAATCAGAGCATCTTTTGTGTGTGGTTTTTTTGTTTTTGTTTTTTTTGTTGAGTCAGAGTCTCACTCTGTTGCCCAGGACAGAGTGCAGTGGCAGGCTCGTGGCCACTTCAGCCTCGACCTGCTGGACTCAGGTGATCCTTCCGCCTCAGCCTTCCAAGTAGCTGGAACTACAGGCGTGTGCCACCACACCCGGCTAATTTTTTAATTTATTGTAGAAACAAGGTCTCACCATGTTGCCCAGGCTGGTCTCAAACCCGTGAGCTCAGGCAATTCTCTGGCCTCCCCCTCCCAAATTGCTGGGAATACAGGCGTGAGCCACTGCACCGGGCTATGATTTGTGTTTTTAACAAACTCTCAGGTGATGCTGATGCTGCTGATCAAGGACCACAATAAGGAAGCCTAAATAATGAAGAACAGGATAAAGATCATGTGAGTTTCTCAGAAAGGTAGTAAAAATAAGTCAAAAGACTGAGTGGTGAATCTGTAGTCCCAGCAGCTACTGGGGAGGCTGAGATGGGAGGACTGCTTGAGGCCAGGAGTAAAAGGTTGCAGTGAACTATGATCATGCCACTGCACTCCAACCTGGGCAATAGAATGAGACCCCATCTTTTAAAAAAAGAAGATTAAGGATTTGTGGTCTGAGTTCAGCACTCTTGAAATCTGAGCACACCTAAAATGCATGAGAGGGCTTTCTTCTAACTAGTAGAAATTAATTGGGTTATATGTATGCATAGAGACTCATGTGCCAATTGTATTGGCCCATCTTACTTAGTCGTCCATGTTAACTTTTGTATTAAAGTAAAAAGAGTTAGCCAGGCATGGTAGCGCATGCCTGTAGTTCCGGCTACTTGGAAGGCTGAGGCGGAAGGATCGCCGGAGCCCAGCAGGTTGAGGCTGCAGTGGCCGTGAGCGTGCCACTGTACTCCAGTCTGGGCGACAGAGTTGAGACTTCAACTCAAAAAAGAAGTAAAAAGAGTTTTACTCTAGTCCTGACCAGATGGATTTCATGATGTGAAGATACCAAGATGAGTTAGAAGAATTGGTTCTTAGATCTTTGGTAAGAAGGCTGGAGATCTGGCTGACAGTTAGATACAAGATCAGAGATCTGCATTCAGTATTAATGTGGGATCAATGCTGACGTGCCCAAAGCTTGAGACAGGAAGCCAAGGATATATTCCAGCGATGGACAGGAGGCTCAGAAATGTGATGTTTGGGCATCATCTGAGATGACGAATGGCTGACTGTAAAGGTCACTTGAGTGAAAATAGGGGCCCAATAGTAGTGTTTCAAGTTTGAGCTCTTGAATTCAATCCTAGTGTTCCTATTCACCAATCCCTCCAGTTCCTACATGACTGATTAGACATGAAGAAACCTCTCTTTTTTAAAGATAAATATGTGTGTGTCATATATATATACATATATATAATGTATATAATATATATATACACACGTCATGTATACATATAATGTATATAATATATATACACACATGTAGGTGTTTAGTTGACATTTTTGTTTGCCTTTAAGATTCAGGACTAGAAAAAGGATCAGCAGAAAGCTATTTCAGGCCAAATCACTGTCACTTGTGGAATGACAGATAACCTGACGTCTCTGCAAGTCTTGCTTAAATTTCTAATAGGTCAAATAATGAAAATGATAAAGCAGTGATAGTCAAGTCTTTTTTTTTTTTTTTTTAGTCGGAATAACACTCTGTCGCCCAGGCTTGAGTGCAGTGGCACACTCATAGCCACCCCAGCATTGACCTGCTGGGCTCTGGCAATCCTTCCGCCTCAGCTTTCCAAGTAGCTGGAACTACAGGCACATGCTATTGCACCCGGCTGATTTTTGAATTATTGTAGAGAGGAGGGCTTGCCAAGTTGCCTGGGCTGGTCTCGAACCCGTGGGCTTAGGCAATCCACTCACCTCAGCCTCCTAAAGTGCTGGGATTACAGACTGAGCCACCGAGCCTGGTCAATATTCAAGTCTTTGTTGGCCACTTAGTATATTTCCAATCTTGTGTTTGGCGATGAGGGATGTGTAGACAGACATAAAAGAGCTGGCCTCATCTCCCAAGTTTATAGTGTGGGGAAATGGAAGTGACAACACATGAGACATCAAACATACCAAAACAGTGCTTGTCACATGGTAGCAGCTTAGACCCAGTCCATGAATGAAATATATACAATATTTAAAGAGAAATGTCAGATAGAAAAGTGCAGCCTGGAGGAGTGTGGATAAAGTAGGGTGATCTAAGTAGGTATTATAGTATGTTGTCCAAGAGTTGTTTTGTTTGTTTGTTTGTTTGAACCACCTGCTAATAAGGAGAGTTCCTGTAGCTATGCCAACTTCCTATAGGTGATAATTATGAAGGGAAAGTCAGATGGCTCTGGATGTGAACCTTGACTCTATTTATAGTCGTGTGGCCTTGGACAAGTCCTCCAATTTGTAAAATAAGAAGAATGCTTGCCAGGTGCAGTGACTCATGCCTATAATCCCAGCACTTTGGGAGGCTGAGGTGAAAGGATTGCCTGAGCCCAGGGGTTTGAGACCAGCCTGGGCAACTTGCTGAGACCTCATCTCTACAGTAAATCAAAAAATTAGCTGGGCATGGTGGTGCACGCCTGTAGTTCCAGCTACTTGGAAGGCTGAGGCAGAAGGACCGCCTGAGACCAGCAGGTCGAGGCTGCTGTGGTGCCCATGAGCATGCCACTGCACTCCAGCCTGGTTGACCGTTTGAGCCCCCAACTAAAAAAAAAAAAAAAAAAAATGCTTGAAAGAATTGTTTTAGGTGTATATTAGATAATTAATGCAGCCTGCATACAACAAATATTTGATTACTATATGGCAGACATTAGACTAGGTGAACAAAACAGACAAGGACCTGGTACCTGGTACATAGTAGGAACTCAGTAGTACCCCCTAAATAAATATGATTATTTCATGCCTCTATATCTCTTTCTTTTTTTATTTTTGGAGTCAGGGTCTCTCTGTCTACCCAGGGGCACAATCAAATCAGGCTCACTGCAGCCTTGAATGCCGGGGTTCAAGTGATCCTTCTGGCTCAGCCTCCCAAGTAACTAGGACTACAGGTGCACGCCACCACAACCAGCTAATTTTTAATTTTTTTGTAAAGACGAGGTCTTGCTATGTTGCCCAGTCTGGTCTTGAACTCCTGAGCTCCAGCAATCATCTTGCCTCAGCCTCCCAAAGTGCTGGGATTACAGGTGTGAGCCATTGTACCTGTCTTTGTTTTAGTCCTTTATTATGAAATAATGTATTTTTCTTAAGTTTTTTTTTTTTTTTTTTTTGAGTTGGAGTCTCACCTGTCGCCCAGACTGGAGTGCAGTGGCCGCTCCCAGCCACCGCAGCCTTGACCTGCCGGCTCTGGCGATCCTTCCGCCTCAGCCTTCCAAGGAGCTGGAACTACAGGCGCGCTACCACGCCCGGCTAATTTTTTTGATTTATCGTAGAGATGAGGTCTCGCCAACCCGCGGGCTCAGGCAATCCACTCACCTCAGCCTCCCAAAGCGCAGAAGTATTTTTTTTTGAGTTGGAGTCTCACTCTGTCGTCCAGGTTGAGTGCAGTGGCATGCTCATGGCCACCACAGCCTCAACCTGCTGGGCTCAGGTGATCCTTCTACCTCAACCTTCCAAGTAGCTAGAACTACAGGAATGCACCACCATGCCCTGTTAATCTTTTGATTTATTATAGAGATTTGGTCTTGCCAAGTTGCCTAGGTTGGTCTCGAACCCGTGGGTTCAAGCAGTCCTCTCACCTAGGCCTCCCAAAGTGCTGGGATTATAGGCGTGGGCCACTGTGCCTGGGTTTATTATTCAGTTCTTAATCAAATTTCCCCAGTCAACTCCAAAATATTTTGAATGGTTTGTTGAAATTACAATTCAAACAAGGCACACACATTGCTTTTGTTAGCAGTGGTGCTTAATCTAGAGCATCCTGCTCTTTTTTGAGTGGGGGCATTGTTTTGTTGTAGAGGCCAGGTTCTGTAGAATATCTCCCATTTTGAATTTGACTCTTGGTTCTTTGTGGCTTTATTTAGCTAATTCTTTTATCCTCCATATCTCCTGTAAGTGGAAATTAGCTCAAGACACATAGATGTATTAGATTCTTTTCTGGCAAGGAATATTTATGGGTTGTACTGTGTGCTTCATAATGCAGCACAAGGGTCAAGCTCATACTTTAATAAATGCTGTTGTCCATGTCTACAATGTCCTTCCTTTCTTTTCTTGCCTAACAAATTCCTATTCATTCTTCAAAACCTTGTGGTGCAGTGGCTCACGCCTATAATCCCAGCACTTTGGGAGGCTGAGGCAAGTGGATTGCCTGAGCCTGCAGGTTCAAGACCAGCCCAGGCAACTTGGCGAGACCTCATCTCTACAATAAATCAAAAATTAGCCGGGCATGGTAGCATGCGCCTGTAGTTCCGGCTACTTGGAAGGCTGAGGCAGTAGGATCGCCAGAGCCCAGCAGGTCTACACTGTGGTGGTCATGAGTGTGCCACTGCTCTCCAGCCTGGGTGACGGAGTGAGACTCCAACTCAAAAAAATAAAAAATTAAAAAAATTAAAATTAGCCGGGCATGGTGGTGCGTGCCTGTAATTCCAGCTACTTGGAAGGCTAAGGCAGTAGTATCGCCTGAGTGAAGTCTAGCAGGTCAAGGCTGTAATGACCGTGAGCATGCCACTGCCCTCCAGCCTAAGCGACAGAGACTCCAACTTAATAAAAAAAAAAAAAAAAAAAATACTGTTGTCCATGTCTGTAATGGCCTTCCTTTCCTTTGTTGCCTAACAAATTCCTATTCGTCCTTCAAAACCTTGTCTCACTGAAGTTAAGAATACTGCCGGGCACGGTGGCTAACACCTATAATCTACCAACACTTTTGGAGGTCGAGGCGAGAGGATTGTCTGATCCCAGGGGTTCGAGACCAGCCTGGGCAACTTGGCAAGATCTCGTCTCTACAACAAATAAAAAAATTAGCGAGGCATGGTGGCACATGCCTGTGGTTCCAAGCTACGTGGAATGCTGAGGCAGAAGCAGGTCAAGGCTGCAGTGGTTGTGAGCATGCCACTGCCCTCCAGCCTAGGTGACAGAGTGAAAATCTGACTCAAAAAAAAAAAAATTAAAAGAAACGGATTCTTGCCTGGATGCAGTGGCATGTCTGTAATCCCAACGCTTTCAGAGGTTGAGGTGGGAGGATTGCTTGAGTCCAGGAGTTTAAGACTAGACTGGGCAACATAGTGAGACTGTCTCCACAAAAAAAAAAAAAAAAAAAAATTAGCCAGATATGGTGGCATGTGCCTGTAGTCACCGCTACTTGGGAGGCTGAGATGAAGGAGGGCCATAGTCTAGGAGGTCAAGGCTTTGGTGAGCTGTGATCGTGCCACTGCATTCCAATTTGGGTGACAGAGTGAGACCTCGACTAAAAAAAAAGAAGAAAAAAGAAACGGATTATCATGAAATTCACTTTGGCACTAGTCTTCCTTACTACTGATGGTTTTGCCAAATTAATCAAACCATCTTCAGGAGACAGGATTTGATTTTTCATACTTTTCTTGTTTTCAGATCAATTGGCTGTACGACTTAAAGCTAGAAGGAACTGTAGTGAATATTGGTCATATTTGCCCATGTAGCAACTGAAAAGTTCCTATTACCCCACGCCATTGTATGGTCTTGGTAGGAGACAGGACCAGTGTCCGTCATTTGGTCACTGAAACATAGGCTTGTGGACCAGGTTTGGCTGACTCAGTGTTTCTATCCAGTAAACTTTTTTGGCTTAGCCTGAGTTGGTTCCTCTTGTTTGTAACTAAAAGGCTAACTGATAAAGGATTTGGAAGATTTGTCTTATCCTTGATTTCTGAATTTTCTGCTATGAAGCCTGCTGCTTAGACACAATGAACAGCTTCCCTAAAGCTAAAGAAAATCCATTGCTAACTTATTCAATCCAAAGTGAAGAAAGTTCCAGATGGCTCCTGGGAAGATTCTACTTCTTAGCTGGAAAGGGTACCAATCATTTTCTTCTCAGTCCTTTGTGCGTTAAAACCATACTGATGAGAGATTACACACCCAAATTAGGTACTCCCGACCCAACTTTCTCTTAAGAAAAATCTCAAGGGCGAATATCCCTCTCCCTCACCAAGAGGTAGGAAGCTCTTCACTGTGCGAGACAGCATTGTACTCTCATGTCTCCCAAAATAGACATCTCATTCCTTTGAATTTTGCATTAAGTGCTCAACTTGAATGCCCTGCTGTTGAGGGACTGGAGGTAGCAATTAGTGAATGTCTGGCCTTCCAGCTGTTCTTTTTGAGCATATTGTCTGGGTAGGTGATCTTGTTACTAACAACTGTTCGAAGGCACATTCGTCTGTCAGACGGCAATCAAAAACTAGTCAAGGCTCATTTCCTGAAGCTGTCTGAAGAGAGCCCTGGACTGAAGATCAGGAAGGCTGGGCTGTCATTCCTGCCCCTAACTTGCTGTGTGCTTTCGGGAAAATCCCTGAACCTCTTTTTCTGTAAATTCCAAGAAGACGCGAGGATTCTACGAGATGATTCTGGAGTATTTCAAACCCAGTAGCTCTGCTTTGATCAATGTTATACATTAAGATTCTGCAAAAGATTTCTTTAGGTGATAAGGTGCTACAGCTAAAAGCAAACAAAAAAGGCTTGAAAACATCACTGGACTAAATAGTAGCCTCGTTCCTCTGTATATTTCAAATTATTGTCTATGTCATTAACTGCAGTTGCTCATGAATGTCTGCTTTGCAGTTATTTCTGGAACAAGGCAGAATGTAAATAAATCGATACAAAAACTAGATAGTCAGTGATCAAATATCAAGGGTTGCACATGATACCAGTAATGAGCCAGTGTTGAAATTTTACATCTATGTACACATCTTTCAGAGAAAGCCAATAAATAAATGGTAATATTCCCCCTGAGGCAACCCTTTATGTTCTGGCTCTTCAGGGTGATTAGACCCTTGGAAGCAAAGCACAGAATTGCACAGTGGCCACGCAGATCAGAATTAGGGGATTTCTAAGCTCCACATCAGCAGAAACAGGCACACTGGACAGGCAGTTCTTATTTTACATGCACGATCTGAACAGCATGGAAGCAGGAGTGCTTCTTTCTGTAGTCTAGGTTCTAAGATGTTTTCACTAGCAGATCTCATTGATCATGGTCTTAGACCCTGGCCTCATCTTGGTTCCTGGTAGGAATGCCATGGTCAGCTTGCAGACTGTACAACCCTGGGGATACCTTTCCTAGACGCAGCATTGTGAATGCCACGCCTATGGAGCCAAGAGTTCTGCAGGAGCAGCTTCTCCACAACCTGATTACCTCCTCTTTTTTTTCCTCTTTATTTCAATAGCTTTAGGGGTACAGATAGGTTTTGGTTACATGGATGTATTGTATAGTGGCAAAGAAGTCTGGGCTTTAACTGTCCATTACCCTCCTGTGCACACTGTACCCTAGCGGTGATTTTTCACACTCCACCTCTCCCTATAACTCCTCTTTTCCCTAATCCACTTTCAGGTAAATGATCCATTCTTGTGTAAGAAGGATGGGCTTGCCTATCATCAGCCAGAACTCTCTAAGCCCAAGTTTGTTTTTGTTTAATAAACTTTTATTGTGGGCAGGACACCTCTCCATGGGCCCCAAACCAACGTCCCTGGAGAAGTACTGAGTGATTTCAAAGATATAAAAGCCACTCCCCTAAGACCCTGACTCTTTTTGTTCATGGCCTTGTTTACCCAGGGCTTTGCTGCTCTTTTTTAAATTTTAAGTCAGAGTCTCACTCTGTCACCCAAGCTGGAGTGCAGTGGCATGCTCACAGTCACCGCAGCCTCAACCTGCTGAGCTCAGGCGATCCTTCCACCTTAGCCTTCCAAATAGCTGGAACCACAGGCATGTACCACCACACCAGGCTAATTTTTTGATTTATTGTAGAGACGAGGTCTCGCCTAGTTGCCCAGGCTGGTCTCGAACCCCTGAGTTTAGGCAATCTTCTTGTCTCCACTTCCGGCTTTATTTATTTATTTATTTTTTTGAGTAGGAGTCTCACTCTGTCGCCCAGGCTAGAGTGCAGAGGCACACTCATGGCCACTGCAGCCTTGACCTGCTGGGCTCAGGCGATCCTTATGCCTCAGCCTTTCAAGTAGCTGGAACTACAGGCGCACACCACCATACCTAGCTAATTTTTTGATTTATTGTAGAGACAAGTTGCCCAGATTGATCTTGAACCTGTGGACTCAGGCAATCCTCTTGCCTCAGCCTCCCTAAGTGCTGGGATTACAGGCGTGAGTCACTGTGCCTGGCAGGTGCTCTTCTTTCAATCTCCTACTGCCTCGTCTCTTGGTCATCTTATGACTAGCAAGAAGTTCTCTGCCAGTGAGCAGGACCAGAGAGAGGCCAGGCATACAGCTACTAGGTAGTAGCCTTGGTAAAGTGAGTGAGGTGGTTAAGTTGCCGGACTAGGTTGAAAATTGGGATTTGTAGATTTTATTGTTCTTCCTCAAGTAAGAATAAACTGAAATTTGCCAAAAAGCAAAACAAAAAACAAAAAACAAAAAACTCAAGACTGTTAACTAGTCATTATATTTTATTTTCCTGGGACAGATTCATGAAATGAGATTCCTCAAATGGAATTAGTCCCATGCTCAACTGCCAAGTTTTCTCCTGACAGTATATCTGGCCCAGGACAATGGGGGGCTTTTCCCCAATCTAAGAAGCAAAGAGCATGGGGAGAGAGAAGCAGTGCAAACTTGGGTGCATACCTATTGAGACCTGGTTTCCAGGCTTCATGGAGAAGAGTGAATAAGTTGGAGAATTAAATCACAAAAGATGTAATATCAGAATTCAGGAGTAGACAAGGAGTAGCAGAAAATGTAAACTTAGCCAGGGTGTGGTGGCTCATGTTTGTAATCCCAGCACTTTGGGTGGCTGAGGTGAGAGGATTGACTAAACCCATGGGTTCAAGACCAGCCTGAGCAACATGATGAGACCAGGTCTCTACAATGAAACAAAAAATTAGCCAGGTGTGGTGGCACACACCTAGTTCCAGCTACTTGGAAGGCTGAGGCGAAAGGATTGTCTAAGCCTCGCAGGTTGAGGCTGCAGTGGCTGTGACGTGCCACTGCACTCCAGCCTGGGTGAATGAGACTCCTACTCAAAAAGAAAAAAAAAAAAAGATGGCCACTGAAAGATGGTCAGGTTTTTGGTAGCTGGATATATAGAGCAAGGATACTCCAAGGCAAGAGGAATTATAGAAGAAAAGGGAGAAGGGTAGGCAAATTCAAGATGTGTCCCATGAGCATTGTATTATTTTTCTAGGGCTGCTGTAACAAAATACCATAAACTAGGTGACCTAAAACAAGAGAGATTTAGTCTCTCATGCTTATAGAGGCCGAAAGTCCAAAATCAAGGTGTCCCTAAAAGTTCTAGGAAGAATCCTTTCTTGTCTCTTCCTGGCTTCTGGTGGTTGTGGGTAATCCTGGGTGTTCCTAGGCTTATGGATGCTAACTCCAATCTCTGCCTCCATTTTCCCATGGTGTTGTCCGTGTGCTTCTGTGTGTGTTGCTTCTCTTCTTATAAGGATGTGTCATTGGATTTAGGGCCCACCCTCATCCAGGATGACCTCATCTTAACTTGATTATATCTGCAGAGGTTTTTTCCAAGGCCACAAGTACCAGGGATTAGAACTTGAACATATCTTTTGGGGGCATATAATTCTACCCACTATAACCATTAAATTGTCTATTTTATTTAAATGGGGGAAATAGTGGGGCAGCTCGCTGTGTATCAGATAACAATGATTTCATTTCATAAATATTGTTGACTGCCTTAAGCACAAGTTTAATATGTAAGGTACAGGGTCCTTGCTACCTTAGGAACACACTTATGTTTTGTTGAAGGACAGCAAAATATTATCAGGAGATAATGCAGGATAAAATGAAGGATGAATCATAAAAGAAAAAGCCCATCTGTAAGAGATACGTAGTCAGTGTTACAGAAGACAAGTTGAGGTATTGGTGGAGAGGAAACCAGTGGCAAGAAAGTCATATCAGGTGCTATGAGACTCATTCAAAGGAGAGTTAGTGAGGGACTCCATTGGACAGTTTCCATGAATGCCAATTGAGTATATTAACTAGTGCCTCTCTACAGAATTAAATATTTAAAACAGCTTTATATGATGTTAAGATTAAAACATTAATGTGGCTGGGCACAGTGGCTCAAGCCTGTAATTCTAGCACTTTGGGAGGAGGAGGTGAGAGGATTGCCTGAGCTCAGGTGTTCGAGACCAGCCTTAGCAACATGGTGAGGCCTCTCTACAATTAAAAAAAAAAAATTAGCCAGGTGTGGCAGCCCATGTCTGTGGTTCCAGAGGCGGAAGGATCGCCTAAGCCCAGCAGGCCAAGGCTGCAGTAGCCATGAGCATGCCACCATGCTCCAGCCTGGGTAACAGAGTGAGACTTCGACTCAAAAAATAAATAAATAAATAAAATAAAATAATAAAAATAAATAAAACACAACATTAATGTGACTAAATGCAGTGTAGCATCCTGGATTAGATCCTGGAACAGAAAAAGGATATCACCGGCAAAACTGTGTGGTATAACTAGTGGTTGCCAGGAGCTAGGAGAAAGGGGAATAGTAAGTGACTGCTTCATGAGTACAGGGCTTCCTTTTGCGGTGATTATAATATTCTGGAATGAGATGGTGGTGATGATTGCACAACATTGTGAATGTACCGAACATCTATGGTAAACTTTATGGTTTACTGGGTTTTTTTTTTTTGAGTCGGAGTCTCACTCTGTTGCCCAGACTGGAGTGCAGTGGCATGCTCAGGGCCACTGCAGTCTTGACCTGCTGGGCTCAGGTGATCCTCCCGCCTCAGCCTTCCAAGTAGTTGGAGCCACAGGCATGCACCACCATGCCTGGCTAATTTTTATTTGCTGTAGAGATGAGGTCTCGCCAATTTGCCCAGGCTGGTCTTGAACCCCTGAACTCGGGCAATCCTCTCACCTCCACCTCCCAAAGTGCCGGGACTACAAGTGTGAGCCACCACGCTCAGCAGCATTATGTGTATTTTATCACAATTTTTTCTTTGATACAGGGTCTTGCTGTATCACCCAGGCTGGCGTACAGTGACGCAGACTGTAACCTCCCATGGTATTTTCCATGTGTTTCTTTCTGTCGCTTCTCTTCTTATAAGGATGCCAGTAACCTCATACTCATGGGCTCAGGTGATCCCCTCACCTCAGTTTCCCAAGTAGCTGGGACAACAGGCATGCATCCTACCATGTTTGGCTCATTTTCTTTCTTTCTTTCTTTTTTGTAGAAATGGGGTATTGGTATTTTGCCCAGGCTGGTTTTAAACTTCTGTGCTCAAGTGATCCTCCTGCCTGGGCCTCCTAAAGTGCTGGGATTATAGGGGTGAGCCACTGTGCCTGGCCTATCACAATTTTTAAAAGGCCGTAAAAGATACATTAAGGCCGGGCGCGATGGCTCAAATCTGTAATCCCAGCACCTTGGGAGGCTGAGGTGAGGGGATTGCCTGAGCCCATGAGTTTGAGAACAGCCTGGGCAACTTGGCAAGACCTCATCTCTGCAATAAATCAAAAAATTAGCCAGGCGTGGTAGTGTGCATCTGTAGTTCCAGCTACTTGGAAGGCTGAGGCAGAAGGATTGCCTGAGCCCAACAGGTTGCTGCTGGGATGGCCATAAGCATGACCCTGATTTTTTTGAATCCATTATTGCACTCAGGTGTTTTGTGTTTCTGTGTTAGAACATAAGTCCTTTGTGTATCTCTTTGGCATTATTATTACTTTTTGAGTCGGAGTCTTACTCTGTTGCCCAGGCTGGAGTGCAGCGGCACAATCATAGCTCACTGCAGCCTCAATCACCTGTGCTCAGGTGGTCCTTCTGCCTCAGCCTCCTGAGTAGCTGGGGACTAAAGGAGCATGCTACCACACCTGGCTATTATTTTGTAGAGATGAGTTTTCGCTATGTTGTCCAGCCTGGTCTCAAATTCCTGGACTCAAGCAACCTTCCTGTCTTTGGCATTATTCTTAAAATGCTAGTAGAATGATTAGATTTTAAACACTGCACAACTGAGTTCAGTTTTTCTGAAGAGCACTAAGTAGAACAAGTTTGCAATTAAGGTCTCTGGCTGCTGTAGAACTGGAGGGTAATTGGTGAGCGTCTCCTCTCTGGGACCCGTCAATTCAAGAGTAATGACTTTTGGCTACTTCAGACCTGAGGTAATTTCAAACCAGCACAAGTTTCCATTTGTTCTCTTTGTCCAATCTACTCTCTATGTTCACTTATTCATGTGGTTCAATTACTCTGAGATCCCAGGGGAGACTGAGATTTAAGAAAAATGACTGACAGCTCCATATTTTGTATGGCATAAAATATGTAGGAGATGTATGATTCTTCTTCACATGATGTCCAGGTTAGGCACTGGAAATAATTGAAGACAAGAAAGCTTGATAAGACATAAAAAATTATGTGAGGGGTTAGTGGTAGAAATGGTTTTACTAAAATACTGGAAATGTATCTTCTTAAAATAATGTTTCATTTCTCAACAAAATGCCTGATTTCTTTCTTTTTTGAACTTTGGGGAAAACATTGCACATTTCAAGTAGGCCTGAATATTTTCTTGACTATTAAATAAAAATTCCCCAAAGAATCATCTGTTGGCCGGGCTTGGTGGCTTAGCCTGTAATCCCAGCACTTTGGGAGACCTCATCTCTGCAATAAATCAAAAAATTAGCCAGGTGTGGTAGTGTGCACCTGTAGTTCCGGCTACTTGGAAGGCTGAGGCAGAAGGATTGCCTGAGCCCAACAGGTCGCTGCTGGGATGGCCACGAGCATGACCCTGATTTTTTTGAAGCCATTATTGTACTTGGGTGTTTTATGTTTCTGTGTTAGAACACAAGTCCTTTGTGTATCTCTTTGGCATTATTATTATTTTTTGAGTCGGAGTCTTACTCTTTTGCCCAGGCTGGAGTGCAGCAGCACAATCATAGCTCACTGCAGCCTCAATCACCTGTGCTCAGGTGGTCCTTCTGCCTCAGCCTCCTGAGTAGCTGGGGACTAAAGGAGCATGCTACCACACCTGGCTAATATTTTGTAGACATTGCCTGAGCATGCGGGTTTGAGACCAGCCTGGGCAACTTGGCGAGATCTCGTCTCTACAAGTCAAAAATTAGCCAGAAATGGTAGTGCTCGCCTGTAGTTCCGGCTACTTGGAAGGCTGAGGTGGAAGCATCACCAGAGCCCAGCAGGTATCCACTGGGGTGACCATGAGTATGCTACTGCACACAAGCCTGGGCGACAGAATGAGATTCCACCTAAAAAAAAAACCAGCCAATAATCTGTTTATCCGTGAGGATCTGCAAGTATCTCTGCTTCATGAACAGTAACAACATAAAAATGAAATAAACATTTTTCATTTTAAAGGGATCAGAAAAAGGTTAACATTTCTGAACTAAAACCTTGGAAAATAGAGTTCTTGGTACATGATTCTGTTGTCTTATGGAGATTTGTGGATTGACTCATACTTCGTGAGGGGTTAGCTTCACTTCAGAGATGAGTTCACAAAAGACTGTCTTCCATCTCAGGTGCTTGCTTGCTCAATACTGGATCACGTCCTCCAGAAAGCCTGCTTTCATGTCATAAGAACATTCAGGAAAGCTATGGACAGGCCCATGGGAACAGAGGTCACCAGCCAACAGCCAGCAAGGAACTGCCAAAGACTGAGTGAGCTAACCTGGACATCATGTGCAGAAGTATCATACATATCCTACAGATTTATTCATCAGCAAAGCATACAAACATAGGAATATTTAGTATTCTAGAAACAGTGATGAAGGCGCTATACATCTGAGGTTTGATGGGGTTGTTATAAAAAATGTTGCTGGCTAGCAAGAGAAATAGAGCTAGGATGATGACAGACAGAAGAAAACAAAAACAAAACAACCCAGTTAGCTATTTTTCTAATCATTTAAAGTTTTACCAATACTTGAGTGAGTTTGGTAGTTGACTACAGAACCATATGTGGCTATGTGTTTAATAATTGCAAATATTTACTCTTAAATTCACTTGCAGTATCTAAATTGTGAATTCATTCCACAACATAAGATTGGGGAAACTCAAGTGATCTTTTAACTTATCCTTATTAAATCCTAAGTTAAAAGAATCACAGATGTTAAGAACCAAGGACCTAGTCAACTTGTTCATGTATTTTCTGAACGGATGATAGGGTCTATATAACAAATTATCCCTAATTTAGGAGTAATTTGCTTAAAACAACAAACATTTACCTCTCATAGTTTCTGAGGCTCATGAATCTGGGAGTGGTTTAGTTGTAGTCAACCATCTAGGTCAGGGGCTGCAGTGATCCCAAAGCTTGTCTGGGGCTGGAGGATTCCTTCCAAGCTCATACACAGCCCTTGGCAGCTCCTTACTGACTGTTGGTTGCTGACCTCTGCTCCTATGGTCCTCTCCATAGCTTTCCTGAGTGTTCTTATGACACGAAAGCAGGTTTCCTTGAGCATGTGATCCAATACTGAGCAAGCGAGCGAGTGAGCAAGCAAGCACCTGAGATGGAAGACAGTCTGTTATGAACTAATCTCTTAAGTGATATGCCATCACTTCTGCTGCATGCTAGTGGTCACATAGACCCACCCTGGTCAGTGTGGAAGAGAACTGACTATACAATGGTGTGAACATCAGAAAGCAGGGACCATTAGTGTCCATCTTGGAGACTGTCTACCACAGTGGTTACCAAATCTGAGTTACTTATATTACATTGGAAACCATTAAAAGAATGACCTAGCAGTTTTTTGGGTTTTTTTGGGGGGGGTTGGAGTCTCACTCTGTCGCCCAGGCTGGAGTACAGTGTCACACTCATGGCCACCTCAGACTTGACTCAGGTGATTCTTCTGCCTCAGCCTTCCAAGTAGCTGGGACTACAGGCACACACCACCACGCCCAGCTAATTTTTTGATTTCTTGGAGGTGGTCTCGCCAAGTTGCCCAGGCTGATCTCGAACCTGTGCAATCAGGCAATCCTCTCACCTCGGTCTCCCAAAGTGCTGGGATTATAGGCATGAGCCACTGAGCCTGACCGACCTAGCAGTTTTAATTTTAAATGTATTTACATTGTGCTGAAAATTTCAAACCTAGCAACTACCAGCATTTATAATGAAAAAAATTCAAAAATACACCTAAAAATTTTAAAATGTATATATTTTTAGAAAGTTATTTTGAGGGCAATAAAAATTTGAAGACTAGTGACTTCTACAATAGTCTGAGTATCCAGTGTATCCTTATCATGCTTCTCTGGCTCTTTATCTCTCCCATGTGGTGCTCTTTTATCTCAAAAGCATGAACAACTGATAAATGAAAGATGAGCTTCAAATTGGAATCATAATTTGGGTCCTGATTTGTGAATTGAAAAGATTACTTGAAGTCAGGACTGTCCAAATCTAGGACTTCTGGTTCTAAGAAAATGGGTCAGGAGCTCTAATGTTTTAAAACAACATTAAACAGATAGCTAAGTGCCTTCTATGAACAAGGCACTGTACAAGAGCTGTGGAGGACACCAAAAGAATATAATCTAAAATCCACTGAAGCGATAAGCTGGAGAATATGGTACCTGGATCCTCAGAGAAGAAATAGGATGGCATTTTTAAACGCATACCAAAAATTGCATGCAACTGACACATTTTTAAGGAACATAATTTTTTAACGAGTTGTGTGCATTTGCAGAGGTGAAATTCTGCTTACTTTTTGATTAGAAATGCCACCAATATATGTCCAAGCAGAACATTTTATACTTCAGAGCAGGTTCCGGTGACAAGCCAAAAATGTGCACAGCCATGAATTATGGATGAAAACTGTTGAAAAAAAGATGTTGATATTTTACTGGGGCATACCACAGTGAACATTAGTTTCAACCACGGCTTGAATACTTTATTAGGAGGAAGGCTTGAAACTCGACGAGGACTTGTATTTTATTCCTAACAACTTACCATTTCATAACCCAAGCCGTCCCACTCACTCTTAAGTAGAAATCGTGTGATGTTCTACTTGCATAAACTTTAGCTGAACTAAAATAGCAACACACACCTAACGTTCTCAGAATGTTTCATTCAGCACCATACACGCTCACTAAACCAGAACTAAAATTATGCACACCAAACTGCCCTGGTAATGTCCAATCTAAGCTAAACGGACCAAGTATAGGACTGAATTTAAGAAGTGGGTGGAGGCCGAGTGCGTTGGCTCAAGCCTGTAATCCCAGCCCTCTGGGAGGCCGAGGTGACAGGACTGCCTGAGTCCACGGGTTCGAGCCCCGACCGGGCAACTTGGCGAGACCGGGTGTCTACAAGAAATCAAAAAATTAGCCGGGCGTGGGGGCGCGCGCCTGTAGTTCCTGCTACTGACATTGGGGTGGCCGTGAGCGTACCACTGCACTCCAGCCTCGGGGACGGTGTGATACTCCACAACCCAAAAAAAAAAAAAAAAAAAAAGAAGTGAATGGGAAGACTCCAGCTTCTGTACTCACAGATAAAGTCCTAGGATTCTAGTTTCTGGAAATGCCCGTAGACCCTGTCCCTACAGCGGGGCCATGGACCAAATGTGCACTCAGGAAACGTGTTTCTTTTTCCCTCAAATCCTTCCTCGTGTCAATGAACGGACGGAGGCCAGACGTCGCGGCGAGAGACGCGGAGCCGGATGCCTCATCTGCGTCGGGAGGCTGGTGGTGCAGAAGCCGGCTTCGGAGGCAGGCTCGAGGCCCGGTGGGTCTCCTCCAGGGGCCCAGCCTTCGTCTCTACGGCACTCTGCGGCCGGCTTCATGCCCCCGCCCTCCCACCGGAGCGCACCAGGCAGAGAACGTGCGGCATCAAGCCAGGTGCGCCTTCTCGTGAGACCCGGGAAAGCCGGGCCCCGGGCCGGTTTCTACAGCCCCTTTACTAAAAAGATAACAAGGATCCCAACTAGACGTGAGCACTAAGACAAAGGAGGCGGCCTGAGCACACGCCTCTGACACCCGCTCGCAAGCTCTCCCCTCCCCTCGCCGCGGTCACTCGGGGACAGATACAAGGCCCGGCTGGGTCGAGTAAGGACGTCGCGGCCAGACGCCAGGCAGTCGCCGACGAAGCCCCAGCGGAGAGGAAAATGGCGGCGGACCTGGAAGCCGCGACGCGCCTGCGCGGGGCGGGGCAAACGAGCCTCCCGGCATGCCGCGCGGCGCCCTGCTTCCGGCTGTGGGCGGTGCGGGGGTCGGCGGCGGCCGGAAGTGGGCTGAGCCGGTCTCTCAGAGCGCCACTTGGGCTTCCGGGGGCCTCGCCTGAGGTCTACTGTGTTCCGGGTAGGCGGCGCGAGAGGGAGAAGTTTGAGCGGCCGGCCCAGGCCGGGCAGACCTCCTTCCCAGATGTGAGCAGTTTCGCGAACCCCCGTCAGGCGAAGGCTGCCGAGGAGAGCCGGTGGCTGGACCGGGAACATGAGGCAGTGTCTGCTGTTCCTGACCAGCTTGGTTCCTTTCGTGCTGGCGCCGCGACCTCCGGACGATCCGGGCTTCGACTCCCACCAGCGACTCGGTAAAGACCCGGGGAGTGGGCTTAGGCCGGTGCCCGGCGCCTGGAGCGCGCTCCTTGGAGGGAAGAGCAGGGGGGCTGGATCTATCAGGTGTTTGGGGGCGGGGTATTGGTCCATGGTGTCGCGTCCCGAAGTTTTCAAAGTAGGAAGGGGGTGTGGCTCGCCTAGTTGAGAGAAAGAATAAAGGAGAGGAGCTTGTCTCCCTGAGTGGGAAAGGGTTACCTGAGAGGCTTCCCGTAGTGACTGGGCGTCTTGGAGGGAGTCTGCTTCCTAGGTTTGTGTTTGTGGGCTGTGTTGGGAAAGCGGTAAGGAGGGCTGGGGGCAGCTGGCTCGAGTTTGGAGAGGGGGCTGTGGTCAAGTTCTCTGCCCTGGTGACGAACAAGTCTAGTGTGTTCGGTGTTCTTACCGAAGGCAGGGCCCAAAGCTCCAGAGTGCCTCTTGACCCTCTAAGGAGGAACCTAGAATTTCTACTGTAGGAGGTTCTTACGCAGCAATCTGGTTGGACGGCGGCGACTGGAGTTTTGGAGTTGCATTTTGCAAACTTCCTAAGCATGTTCTTAGTTTGATTTAAATTGTAGCTTATCGGAGATGCTTGGGGATTGGGGAAGCTAAAACCTGACGAGCCAATTTGTGATGCTGCCACTGTGAATGCTTTCCTTGCATTGTCAAAGAAGGAAATGATCAGGGATGACGAGTCTGATCAGTTTAGAGCCCAGAAATTAGAGGGTTCCTATTTAATTTTATTTTGTCCAGAGAGATTGGGCTTTAAGGATGGGCCTACATTAAGAGATGTGAAGTTTGGTGGAATCTTCCAGTGTATCTTAGGGGCCTTTATCTTTTAAAAGTTTAGATGTAAGACAGTTTGATTAATTTGTAGTGAAGCGTGAAGTTGTAGCCTTGTCATTTTTCATGGTTGTATTGTCCCCAAATCCCACCGTTGGACCGTGTACAGTATTATGCAGATTGAGACACCATGTGTCTGCGTGGCTCATCAAAGTTTTTGCATTAGTTTGTTACCTGTCATTTTTTGCCTTATTTAATGGACCGGCATTGTAATTGACTAATGAATATAAAGGGTGTTGAGAATGTTCTCACCTGAAAAATTGCCTTGTGGTTGTCTCAGATTGAAATGATTACAAGTGACTGGATTAATAAAGAAAAGGTAACCAGTTAGGAAGTGCTGAGATTTTGAAGTAGAGGAGTGGTTAGGATGGAGGAGCAGGGTAAGGATATGTTTCATTTTAAGGATAAATGTTAATAAAAAGAATAAACATATATTTTAACATACTAGAAGTATATTTGCACTACCCTAACATAGCTGTTTCACTTATGTTATTATCATATTGGTGTTCACAGGTGGAAAAATAAACGTTAATCCTAAGAAAGCATACAGTTTAGAGAAAAACATTACTTTCTACATCAGTATGCAACACTTGCATATCATAAGGTTTTTTGGTTTTTTTTGAGTTGGAGTCTCACTCCGTCACCCAGGCTGGAGTGCAATGGCACGCTCATGGCCACCCCAGCACCGACTTGCTGGACTCAGGTGATCCTTCTGCCTCAGCTTTCCAAGTAGCTGGAACTACAGGTGTGCGCTACCATGCCCAGCTAATTTTTAAATTTATTGTAGAGATGATGTCTGCCAAGTTGTCCAGGCTGTTCTCGATCCTGTGGGCTCAGGCAGTCCTCTCACCAAAGTGCTGGGATTAAAGGCTTGATCCACTGCGCCCGGCCATGTTTTGTTTTTTAATTTGCAAAGTGCAGACTGTCAGTGCCAGAAAAATACATAGACTTACCCATTTATTCACCAAGTATTTAAGGAACACATACTGTCTGCCAAGTATTATGTGTGGCATTGGAAATACAAAGATATGTCTTCAGAAACTAATGGCATAGTGGAATAGATGTTTGGAGAGCTAAACAGTTACTTTTGGAGGAGAGTGCTAGAGCACATTGTGGCAGTATTGTCAGGAAAGGGCACTAAACTCAGCCTGGGAAGGTTACAGAAGGTGATACTTGAGCCCAGGCTTTAAATTCAGATAGGTGAAGGGGGAAAATAAGGACACTTCTGATGGTGGAACTTAGAGACTGAAATGAACCTTTCATTTTAGAGAACCTTTCTTTTTTAGACATTGTCTTTTTTTTTTTAATAAAGAGGCAGAAAAAATGAGTCTCAGAAAGATGCAGTTAGTTGTCAGGTTCACATAGTCATGAACATTTGCCTTGTGGGTATTTTTTCTTTAAAGAATGACTTTTTGTGTTTGTTTGACAGCACAGGATGTAATTTGTTGCTTAACTTAATCCTAGTATTATTTAGCTTGAGTTGATCAAGACTAGTAAATAGTTTCATAGTTAAAGAGCATGGTTTATTATTTTACTTTTTTAATTTTAAGGATGTGGGGTACAGTTCAAGGGTTTATTATTTATTGTTTGTTTATTCTATAAATGTAACCATAGCTGCACTACTAAATATTGATTAGGCACAAGACAACATTTTTCTGAAGGGCAAAAAAATGTATACTATACAGAAGCCTGGCTTTTGGAGTACTCTGTAGGTCACCAGTTATGATTTCAGTGGAACTGATATGCATTGCATAATTTAGGAAAGTTATGGGTCATATAAGCTTAGTCATGATGATATCTTGTTGAAGTTGCAGCTGGGGTGTATAAGTCTCACTTTGATTTCAAAATTGTTTTCCCCTGTGTTTTAATAAAAGCGGATATAGTGGGCGGAAGGAAAAAATATAGGTCACAGATGAGGGATGAAAGTTTGTCTCTAAAACATACATTTTGAAATTTACCTTGAGGTTTTTGGCGTGGAAATTCTTCATATTACAGTGCTTATTTCATTATTGACAGCACCATTTTCTCAGTATTTTGATATCTGGCTTTGTCTTTTGTTGTTAATTTTGCTTATAGGCCGCATTCCTTTGAAACCTAAACACTTTACCACCCTAACTGCTCCAGGGGAGATTTAATGTAACTCTACTTTGTCATAGTCAAAGGGATAAACTGTATTTCTACAATAGAGTGGGGAGAAAAGTCAAGCAGAGAGCTATGATGGAGAAACTTGAGGAATCCTTTGGGCTTTCACAGAATTTTCCAGAACATTATGCATAGGCCAAGTGTGGTTGATTTTTTTAATCCTTGACTATTTTGTATTTGTGAGAGATAGTAAGTGTACAATCTACAAGCTGTAAGTATAATTTGAAGAAAGTCTGAAAAAGATTTGTAGGAAGGGAGGGACACTGAGGTAGGGAAGTGAGATGAAGGACTTTTCATATACAGATTGAGTATCCCTAGTCTGAAATGCTCTACAATCTGAAACTTTCTGAGCACTGACATGACATCACAGGTTACCCTGAACGCACTGGTTTTTTTTTTTTTTTTTTTGAGTTGGAGTCTTTGTCACCCAGGCTGGAGCGCAGTGGCATACTCACAGCCACCCCAGCATCGACCTGCTGGGCTCAGGTGATCCTTATCCCTCAGCCTTCCAAGTAGCTGGAACTACAGGTGTGTGCTATCACGCCCAGCTAATTTTTTGATTTATTGTAGAGACGAGGTCTCACCAAGTTGCCCAGTCTGTTCTCGAACCTGCAGACTCAGGCAGTCTACTTGCCTTGGCCTCCCAAAGTGCTGGGATTACAGACTGAGCCACTAAGCCCGGCCAACACACTGTTTTTTCATTGTATTAATAGTATGCCATATTTTTTACTGTGAAGAACATATGTGTGAATAATTATAAGAAAGTGATTGCTTGTTGGTAGCATGTAAATTCAGAGTCAGGAAGGATGGTGATGCCAAGTACCAGTTGTCCACATGGATGGTTGAGATAGTGACACCTTTGCTTTCTGATGGTTCAATGTACACAGACTTTGTTTCATGCAAAACTCATATTGTATAAAGTTACCTTTAGGCTATGTGTATAAGGTGTATGTGAAACATCAATGAATTTTATATTTAGACTTGGATCCCATTCCAAAAATGGTGTTATGTATATGCAGGTATTTCAAAATTTGAAAAAAATCTGAAGCATGAAGAACTTCTAACCCAACCATTTTGGATCAAGGATACTCAACCTGTACCTCTTAGTACTATAGTCAGCCAAGAAGATGGGTATCTCCCTCCCTCCCCCACTTCCTTCTTTTTTTTTTCTTTTAACTTCAGCTATAGGCTTTGACACATCTTATCCACAGCCCTGGTTTCACTTACTTTTTGACTGTGTTCTGCTAACTACTAACCATGTATCTCTGCCCTGGGCTTGTTCTCGGAAGCTGAGCTGGGTACGGCGCAGTGGCTCACTCCTATAATCTAATCACTTTGGGGGGCAGAGATGAGAAGATTGCCTGAGCTCAGGGGTTCAAGACCAACCCGGGCAACTTGGCAAGACGTTGTCTCTACAATAAATCAAGAAAAATTAGCTGGGCATGGTGGTGCACTCCTATAGTTCCAGCTACTTGGAAGGCTGAGGCGGAAGGATCGCCGGAGCCTAACAGGTCGAGGCTGCAGTGACCATGAGCGTGCCACTGCACTTCAGCCTGGGCAACAGAGTAAGACTCCAACTCAAAAAAAAAACCCCGGAAAAACAAAAAAACTCATATCCAACCTGCCCATTTGATGTTAACACCTCAGTGTTAACAGGCACTTCAAATATAGCATGTCCAAAGTTACTTATAATCTACTCTTTTGCTTAGAAGAATGAGTATGGGACACAAGTTTAGTCTAGAACTAGACAGGAATGTTGGAAATTGTGTAAGTGTTCTCATTGCCTAACCTGAACTTGCCTCCAGGTTACTGATCTTGCTGGAGTCTTGGCTCAGATTAAGATCCAGCCCTGGTGAGGAGCTCTTGATAGGGAATTAGTTGAGGCAGCTCATACTCCATCCTTCCTTACTGATAAACTGATGAAATTACATTTTTAGTTCCCAGGCTGTGGAGTCCCTGGCCTAGCAGAGAGCACTGCTCCCCTTTCCTCGTCCCTTAGTCCCAAGGAAGGATGTACCTGTGCCTGGTGTTTATTGCATAGCCTGGCCAGTCTGCTTTCCTGTCCTCTGTGTTTTGGTGAGTGCTGAAGAGCAGGTCTCCTGTATCTTTTACACTGACACAGTGAATGCTTTATAGCAGTTGGAGCAGAGCCTGATGCTGATGGTGCCATTTTGGGGGAACTTTTTGTACTTCACGCAGCAGAGCAGTGGAGAGTGGGCAGAGTGCCCTGGGATTCTGCTGCAAGCTAGCAAGTTGTCTTATAAGTAAATGCAATTTTCTGCAAAAAGAAAAAATTAATGTAAAAAGTCCACAAGTGTTTCCAGACACTTTTCATAGAACACTTTATTTATGTTGCCCCTAAATACATTCAGACAATTGTATGTGTATAACTATAGATATATGTATGCATGTTTCTACACAAAAAATTACTTACATAATTGTACAAAGTTTAACAATTAGTTTTAGTTAAAAATGTTGGCTCTGAGCTCAGTGGAAAAAAATTTGGGTATACTTTTAGGTCATTGTATCAAAGCCAGTGGCCATAAAACCTTATCCCAGAGACAGAATAATTCAGATATAAAAGAAGGGTGGAGTGGAAGGTTTTTCTTCTATAGGTAGCACTGTATTTATATCGAGAAGGCCAGTTTGTTGCAGGCCTGAAGGTCTAGCTTTCTCTTTATTCTCTGAAAATGTTTAGGAGGATCAGCCGCTTTTTGCCACTGATATCAATGTTGAGAATCATATGATAACATAGATTTACCCTCTCTCCCTAAAATCACTGTATGGCTTATCAGTAGCACAACTGCAAACATGTGGTGACTTAGTGCAAAAAGAAGTGCTGTGTAAATGAGCAATGTAGTTGCAAACTGTATACGAGTCAATATAAAACTCCAGAACCTTTCGGCATCCACTTGTCCCCTTACATCAGCCCCTCCTCACACCTCTCCTAGTGGTATTTTTTTTTGTAATAAATGGTGCCCCTATCTAGCCAGGTACTCAAGCCAGAAAGCTAGGAGTCTTTTTAGTGGTTTTCACCTGGTTTGCTTAGCAGTTTACTAGCTGATTTCCCAGGTTCCAGTCTTGTTTTCCTCTAGCCCATTTGCCACATTGCAGTCATCATGAACTTTCTGATTTACAGCTGTTGCCTTTATCCAACGTCTAAAATTTCTAATTTTGTTCCAGACCCCTTGCGACCTGACCACAGCTGTGTCTTGAGCCTCACACCTCATAGTCCTCTGTGCTGTTCAGCACTGCAGCCTCTCTGCATTGCTTTCACTTGTTGGAGTATCACGTTTTGCGTTTCTTGTGGACTTCAGCATGTTATGCTCTTGACTTATTTAGAACTATTCCTTTCTTTCTCTTCTTTAGGCTACTGCCTCATCCTTTTGATCTTGAAGACTGTTTCCCTGGGAGAGCACTCTTGACTCCCCAGGCAGGGGTCATGCCTCCGCTTTGTCCTTCCATAACTTTCTGCAGCTTCCTTGGTCTTGATATGTGACACCCTTTATGATAATTTTTTCTGTGATGGTCTTTCCCCCAATGTCACAGTACCAGATGTGTTTATTTTTCTATGTTGTATCTTTAGTGCCTGCAAGGTAGGTGATTCTAAATAAATGAGTAAATGAGGTGTGATGGAAAAAAAAATGTAGAATGTGTGTGTGAGAAAGGAGGGGTGAAGGGGAGGATGGAAAAGATACAAAAGCAGTGAGGAAGGGCAAGGCCATCAAGGACCACTCGACAGGAGCCAAGTGAGGGAAAGTAAACTGTAGCACTTGGCAGAGAAGAGCAGGGAGGTGTGCATAGGGGACACCTAAATAATACAGTACTCTAGTCTAACAGGTAAGTTATATCTGTCATTTTCTAGTTTGTGTTTGTAGATAGCCGAGATGAGAAAAGCTCAGTTGTTTAAGGTGATTGCTGGAGTAACTTGTAGAAAGTAAGAAAGGTGCTTTCATTCTAAGAGGGTGATGGGCAGCCATTGTGGAGTGTTTAAGAGAGAGAATATGACCAGACACTGAGCGAAGATTGTCTTTGTAGCGTTGTCTAGTGTTAATAATAAACTCTACTGTAAGAAGCTAGGTAGGTTATACTTAAATTTATAGAGAGACTTGGATAAGCTCTTGGGAAGCTGGGGGAAATATAAATTCTGTTGAAAAGGCTATAGTATATTGAGATAATTGGTTATTTTGGGTGGTTTTTTAATAATAAGCACATTTTTGATGTTTTCTAAAGAATTTTAAAATATTTAACTAATTTGTTTCCATTGTGATTTATTCTCTTTTAATAACTGGAGAATTCAGGCATGTACAGTGGCTCATGCCTGTAATCCTAGCGCTTTGAAAGACCAAGGCAGGAGGATTGTCTGAGCCTAGGAGTTTGAGACCAGCTTGGGCAACATAGTGGGGCCCCTCCTCTCTACAAAAATGTGTTTCTTTTTCTATGTTGTATCTTTAGTGCCTGCAAGGTTGGTTAGAAATTTGGAAGTGAAGTGCAATGAAACATCAAGTGTCTGAGAGGTTTCACTTGCTACTGAAGAGACAGTAGTAGCCAGCGTGGTAAGAAGCTCCAGTTTGGCTCTGAGGGAGAGCTGTTCTTACTGTATTGTTTGCGATGGCTCCAGAATCTCTAATATGAGATATCCAGTTATTTTTATTTTGTTTTTAAGAGACAGGGTCTCATTTTATTTTTATTTTTATTTTTTTTGAGTTGGAGTCTCACTCTCGCCCAGACTGGAGTGCAGTGGGCGCTCCCGACCACCACAGCCTCGACCTGCTGGGCTCCGGCGATCCTTCCGCCTCAGCCTTCCAAGTAGCTGGAACTACAGGCGCGCGTACCACACCCGGCTAATTTTTTGATTTATTGTAGAGATGAGGTCTCACCAATTTGCCCAGGTGGGTCTCGAACCCGCGGGATCAGGCAGTCCACTCACCTCAGCCTCCCCAAGCGAGGGATTACAGGCTGAGCCACCGAACCCGGCTTCAGGGTCTCATTATTGCCCATGCTGGCAGCCTCTACTTCCTGGGCTCGAGTGATCCTCCTGTCTTAGCCTCCTGAGTAGCTAGGACTACAGGTGTGTGTCACCATGCCATCTAATTTTCTAAATTTTTATTTCTTTATTTATTTTGAGTCAGAGTCTCACTCTGTTGCCCAGGCTGCAGTGCTGTGGCACGCTCATGGCCACCCCAGCGTCGATCTGCCTGGACTCAGATGATCCTTCTACCTCAGACTTCCAAGTAGCTGGAATTACAGGCTCACACTACCACACCCAGCTAATTTTTTTGATTTATTGAACAGATGAGGTCTTGCCATGTTGCCCAGGCTGTTCTTGAACCTTTGGGTTCAGGCACTCCTCTCACCTTGGCCTCCCAAAGTGCTGGGATTACAGGATTGAGCCACCACGCCTGACCTTATTTTTATTTTTGTATGGCAGGGGTCCCACTGTGTTGCCTAAGCTGGTCTCAAACTCCTAGGCTCAGACAATCCTCCTGCCTTAGTCTCTCAAAGTGCTGGGATTACAGGCATGAACCACTGTACCGCGCCTGAGTTCCCTAGTTATTAAAAGAGAATAAATAGCAATGGAAACAAATAGTTAAATATTTTAAAGTTCTTTAGAAAACTACATGAAAAATGTGCTTATTATAAAAAAAATACACCCCAAATAACCAGATGTTACTATTTGTGCTTATTTTTTCTAGGCCTATTTTTATGTATAGTTAAAATTATGCAGTAGGCATAGTTTTTAAATCTGTCTTTGCTTATTTAACATCATAGCAGAGTATTTTCCCATGTTCTTAAAAATCTGATGTAAACAGCATAGGGAAATATAGAGAAACTTTTCCCCTGTATTGGAAGTGCTATAACTTATCCAGCTGTTTTTCGGTTATTTACCTTGTTTCTGGTTTTTGTTCTTAAAAATAATGCAGGGCTGAATAATGAACATCTTTGTGCTTAAAGGCTTTTTCTTTCCTTTCAGCTGTTTCCTTACTTTAGCTTAGTTCAGTGGTGTTCAAACTTGAGTATGCATCAGAATCACCTGAAAGACTTGTTAAACGCAGACTACTGGACTCCATCGGGAGGATTTCTGATTGAGTCGGTCAGAAGGGAGACCTGAATACGTGCATTTCTAAAAGTCCTAGGTGATGGTGATGCTACTGGTGTGGGTATCGAAGTTCTATACTTTGAGAACTTCTGGCCTGTGTTATTGACAATGAGACTACAATATTGAGGTTAAGTTTCTAAGTCAGTAGCAGTGATTATGATCTTGAATGAAACTGAGTTCATGTACCAACTTGTATCAGGGAAGCTGAAGCATTGTATTGGTGTCTCAGCATTGAGAATTCATGCAGTTTGTGAACATATGAGTGCTGTGTGCAAGGTTCTTTACTGAGTGTTGTGAGGTGTAAGGATACTGTGATGAATAAACCATAGCTTTCTTTTGGCCCTTTCGTAATCTGTTTATGAGATAAGACAAGTATATCATAATGAGAAAGGTCCATAAGAAAGTTGTAAACAAAGGGCTTTAAAATTCAGAGGGAGGAGAGGTCATGTTTGGTCTTGAACTCCTGGCCTCAAGGGGTCCTTCTGCATTGGCCTCCCAAAGCACTGGGATTCCTCTGTGTCCAGCCCCCTCTGGATTTAATTAATTAATTAATTAATTAATTAATTAATTATTGTAGAGACAAGGTCTTGCTTTGTTGCCTAGACTGGTCTAGAACTCCTGGGCTTAAGCAATCTTCTTGCCTTGGCCTTTCCAAAGTACTAGGATTACAGGCATGAGCTACTGCGCCCAGCCTGTGTTAAGTTTTAAAAGGAAATTTCAGTAAGAGAAAATGAGTGATATCTAGCAAATGTGAAATTTGCTGCCATTTTATTTGATTTTATCTTGAGTTAGAACCTTGAATGAATTTTGATTAAATTTACTTTTATCAGATAAGAGCATGCCTACCCCTTGATTTCTTCAGGTTTGCTTAAATATTATATAACAGTGAGACACTTCCTTTTTTGACCTCTCTCATAAACTAGTTTTTCCCATTCTCTCTTTTATCTTTTTTTTTTTTTTTTGGGTTGAAGTCTCACTCCGTTGCCCAGACTGGAGTGCAGTGGCCGCTCCCGGCCACCACAGCCTCGACCTGCTGGGCTCTGGCGATCCTTCTGCCTCAGCCTTCCGAGTAGCCGGAATTACAGGCATGTGCTACCACGCCCGGCTGATTTTTTGATTTATTGTGGAGATGAGGTCTCGCCAAGTTGCCCAGGCGGGTCTCGAACCCTCAGGCTCAGGCAATCCACTCACCTCAGCCTCCCAAGGCACGGGATTACAGGCTGAGCCACCGAGCCCGGCTCTCTCTTTTATCTTTAATGTCCAGAACATTGACATATTTTCTTTCATATTGTCTTTCTCCCATGCTAAAATGAGTGCTGTGTTAGAAAAGGCCTTCGTTCTGTTCATGCTGTTTTTCAACACTTAGAGCAGTGCCTGAGTGATGAATGGAGGCTATTTAAGAGAAGGTGAAGGAGAAAAGTATTGGGTTTCCTTTTTGTTTTTTATGTGGTTGGAGCTTTCATTTGGGAAACTTTCGATTTCAGAATCTTAAATCTCTCATTAGAGATTGTCAAATTTCCACATTACTGTGGCAGGTAAAGGTCTGATTGCCAGCATTTTGGGAGCCGGTTAGGATGAAAGGGCTAGGGCATTGGGATGTGGAAAGGGCTTGGGAAAGGCCAGTGTTTTGGTAGTGGCATGTTTAAATTCACTTAATTTCTCTTTTTGTTTTATTTTAAATTATTTATTGATGTATTGCACATATTTTGGGGGTAAATGTGATATTTTGATACCTGTATGCCATGTGTAATGATTAAATCAGGGTAATTGGGATAGCCATCACCTCAAACATTTATCTTTTCTTTGTGTTGAGAACATAACAAATCTTGTATTTATTTATTTTTTTTAGTTGGAGTCTCACTCTGTTGCTCAGACTGGAGTGCAGTGGCCACTCCTGGCCACTGCAACCTCGACCTGCTGGGCTCCGGCTATCCTTCCGCCTTAGCCTTCCAAGTAGCTGGAACTACAGGCGCGCGCTATGACGCCCGGCTAATTTTTGATTTATTGTAGAGATGAGGTCTTGCCAAGTTGCCCGGGTGGGTCTCGGACCCGTGGGCTCAGGCAGTCCACTCACCTTGGCCTCCCAAAGAGCTGGGATTACAGGCTGAGCTACCAAGCCCAGCCATAACAGATCTTTTCTAGCTTTTTTGAAATATACAATAAGTTATTAACCATAATTTCCCTGCTTACTATCAAATACTAGAACTTATTCCTTCTGTTTGACTGTATTTTTGTACTCCTTAACCATTTTCTCTTCACCTCCCCTTCTCCCCTTTCCTTCTCAGCCCTTGGTAAACACAATTCTACTCTCTACCTCCATGAGATCCACTTTTTAGCTCCCCCATATGAATGAGAATCTTTCTTTTAAAACTGTCTTTGTGGCTGGACATGGTGGCTCACACCTGTAATCCCAGCACTTTGGGAGGTAGAGATGAGAGGATTGCCTGAGCTCAGGGGTTCGAGACCAGCCTGAGAAACATGACAAGACCTTGTATCTACGATAAATCAAAAAATTAGCCAGGAGTGGTGACGTATGCCTGTGGTTCCAGCTACTTGGAAGGCTGAGGTAGAAGGATTGCCTGGAGCCCAGCAGGTGGAGGCTGCGGTACCTGTGAGCGGCCACTGCACTCCCAGGATGGGTGACATTGAGACTCAGACTCAAAAAGTACTACTGCTACCAATAATAAAACTTTCTTTGTGAGCATATTTAACATCAGTAGCAATAAACTCGTGTTTTAAGCTTCTGCTGCTGTATTTTGAGAACATTCCAAGTTCATTGCAATGACTTTGAATACCATAGCAGTGATATTTGTTGAAAGAAAAGGAAAGCATCAGCTCAGATATTTTTAGAGAGAGAGAGAGAGAGAGAGAGAGAGAGAGAGAGAGAGAGAGAGTGTGTGTGTGTGTGTGTGTGTGTGTGTGTGTGTGTGTGTGTGTGTGTGTGTGTTGGGGTTTCTGTTAGAGTGCAGTGGCTCCATCACAGCCTCAACCTCATTGGCTTAGGCAATACTTCCACCTCAGCCTCCCGAGTAGCTGGGAATCCAGGTACATTCCACCACGCCTGGCTAATTTTTTTATTTTTGTAGAGACAAGGTCTCACTGTGTTGCCTAGACTAATCTCGAACTTCTGGGTTCAAGCAGGAGTCCTCCCTCATTGACCTCCTACAGTGCTGTGTTTACAGGCATGAACCACCATGCCTGGTATTAGACAGTTTTTAAAGAACTCAAGTCACCCAAATTGTCTTCTAAATTTCTCCTGATTTTAGAGGAAGCAGCAGAGCTTCTGTTGATGAAAAGTGATATATAGTTTGTATTGGGCACTTCTTAATGTATCACTTCAGGAAGGATTTATTGCCTGGCATTCTCATTTTAGTAATATTGCAATTGGTTAGTAGATTTAGATGCTGATGCCTTTTTTACCTTTATTTCAGAGAAGCTTGATTCTTTGCTCTCAGACTACGATATCCTCTCCTTAACCAATATCCAGCAACACTCGGTAAGAAAAAGAGATCTGCAAGCCTCAACACATGTAGAAACACTGCTAACTTTTTCAGCATTGAAAAGGTAATTTGAATTATTCACAGAATAATGTTGGGAAGGTCAGGGGCTTGGTTTGGAAAAAGCAGAAAAATAAGGGTATCTTTGAAATCGTAGGAAATTACATTTTAAAGATTTGTAATTGATATAATCTGTCATGATTCTTATATAGATAGTATAATGCCTATTCTAAAATTCACGCTGATGAGTATTTTAAAAAGTAAATGGAACCGGGCATGGTGGCTCATGCCTGTAACCCCAGCATTTTGGGAGGTGGAGGCAAGAGGATTGCCTGAGCCCAGGGGTTCAAGACCAGCCTGGGCAACTCGGTGAGACCTCATCTATACAATAAATAAAAAAAAACTAGCTGAGCGTGATGGTGCATACCTATAATTCCAGCTACTTGGAAGACTGAGGCAGAAGGATTGCCTAAGCCGCAGTTTAAGGCTGTGGTGGCCGTGAATATGCCGATATACTCCAGCCTGGGCGACAAAGAGTGAGACTCCAACTCTAAAAAAATAAAAAAATAAAAATAAATAAAATAAAGTGACTGGACATGGTGACTCACTCCTATAATCTCAGCATTTTGAGAGACCAAGGTGAGAGGATTGCCTGAGCCCATGGGTTCGAGACCAACCTAGGTGACTTGGCGAGACCTCATCTCTATAATAAATAAAAAAATTAGCTGGGTGTGGTGGCGTGTGCCTGTAGTTCCAGCTACTTGGAAGGCTGAGGTGGAAGGATCCCCTGAGCCCAGCAGGTCGAAGCTGCAGTGTCCGTGAGCATGCCACTGTACTCCAGCCTGAGCGACAGAGTGAGACTCCAACTCAAAATAAATAAATAAATAAATAAAATAAAATAAAGTAAAAGGTAAATGAGTGTTCCAAAGGTATTAATGGTGGTAATAATGTTTATAAAATTCTAAAAAATAATTTAAGTAAAATGCTTATTTAGCCAGGTGTGGTTGGCACATGACTATAGTTCTAGCTATTTGAAAGGCTGAGGCAAAAGGATGGCCTGAGCCTAGCAGATCGAGGCTGCGGTGGCCATGAGCATGCCTTCAGCCTGGGTGACAGAGTGAGACTCCCCAATGCAAAAAAACAAAATAAATAAATAAATAAATAAAATAAAATGTAACACCTTACATTTTTGGTAATACTTTAGAACCACTAACTATGTACTAAATATTATCTTTTATTGTAGAGATGAGACCTTGCCAAGTTGCCCAGGTAGGTCTCAAACCCCCGGGCTCAGGCAGTCCTCTCGCCTTGGCCTCCTAGAATGCTGGGATTACAGGCTTGAGCCACTGCGCCTGGCCCAATTTACTCATTTTAAGCAGTTGCATAAATATTCCTATTGTAAGAATTGTAACAATACACTAATACCTTACAGATGGATATTGTTTAACCAAAGTGATATTTTTTTCCTGTGACAAACAATACTCCAGTGAATATTTTTGTAAATATTTACCTTGTATAGGTGTTTTATAGGAAGCATTCCTAGGAGGAGAGTTATTGGGTCGTCAAGTATATGTATATTATAAATATTTATTGATATTGCTGTGGTTCCTCCCAAAGAGAGGCAATTTATTCTTCCAGCAGCAATGTATGAGTTTACATGTGTCCTGTTACTTTTGTCAATACTAGTTTTTATCAGCCTTTTACTTTCACTCCTCTGATAGGGCGTGGTATCTTATAGTTGTTTTGATTTCATTTTGCGTGAAATTGAGCATGTTTATAAGGCGTTTGTTTTATTTTTCTATGAACTGCATTTTCATATCCTTTGACCATTTTTTTATTGGATTTGTCTTTTTGGCTGTTAAATTTTAGTAGTGCTTTGTATATTAAGGAAATTGGTCCATTATTGCATATGTTATGGATACTTTATTTTTTATTTTTTTATTTTTTTGAGTTGGAGTCTCACTCTGTCACCCAGACTGGAGTGCAGTGGCACGCTTCCGGCCACCGCAGCCTCAACCTGGTGGGCTCTGGCAATCCTTCCACCTCAGCCTTCCAAGTAGCTGTAACTACAGGCGCGCACTACCACGCCCGGCTAATTTTTTTTGATTTATTGTAGAGATGAGGCCTCACCAAGTTGCCCAGGCGGGTCTCGAACCCACGGGCTCAGGCAATCCTCTTACCTCAGCCTCCCAAAACACGGAATTATAGGCTGAGCCACCGAGCCCAGCTTGGATACTTTATGCTAAATTTTTGTTACTGTATTTTAATTTTTCCTAACTATTGCCATCATCCTTAGGTTAATTTTGAATAGCTTCTTTTTTGTTATGTTAAAATATTACAATATTGGTTATTTAGCTTTCAACTACAGCACATTTGAGCAGAGGGATAATAATAGTAACTCCAGTTCATAATTTGCCTATTTTCTGTAATTTACTAGGCACCTTGCATAATTTATCTCTAATTGGCACCATACTCTGCATAGACGTTGTTGTTCCCTTTTTCTAAGGCCAAGACAAAAGAAAATCATCGAGACTTAGATTAGTAACTTGTCCTGCATCTCTCAGCTAGTAAATGGCCGATAAAGGATTTTTTAAAAGTTCTGACTCCCCAAACATGTATTATTTCTGCTGTACTGTTAAAGAGTTTGGTGAAGACAAGTAGATATAGTAGGAACAAGGAAAGAAGGAGGAAACTATCAAATGAAAACAACTCAAATTTAGTTTTCTGGGTTTCTTTTGAAGATAAATTTGAAGTGGCCTGAGGATTCCTTACTCAAGGGCAAATACTTCCATAACCTTACATAATTCTTGTTCATGTTTCATAAATGACATTGATTTATTAAGGTAATGTTAAACAATATCTACTTGTTATCTTCTTTCTGTGTAACGAAGCAAGGGAGTTTGTAATTCATTTTACAGTTTCCATCTTGCATGTTTAATGGAAAATGTATCTAACAGTATAAGAGAATTTTGTACCAGGTTCTTTAAAATCTGTTATTTCATTTAACCTTCAAAACCATTTAGTTAGTGGGTGAGATTATTTTCAACTGTAGAGAAATACTTAGGTTCAGAGATGAAGGCCAGGGTCAAACAGTGAGTAAATGGTGGAGGAAGGATTTGAGACAAGTTTGCTAGACTCCAAAGCCCATGTAACCTTTCCTCTCTATCATATTGTGTTATTAAAGCTTAAAAAGAAAAAACAAAACAAAACTGGAGTAGCTGAAATGATCAGTTTGTATCAGGGCTGAACTTACCTGTGTGAAGGCTCCCATTATTTGGTGATGGTGGTAAATGAGAAGATTCTGTATTTAGAAAACAGTGGAAGGCAAAGGGATTTAAACCAGGATCATCATGTTAAATTTGGATGTGACTAGTAGAGATTGAGAGAGCATGGAAATGCTAGAGATTGAATGACAAGTTAAAGTGATTTTAAGAAAAAAATAAACTTTAAAATTTGCCTTACGAGTTAAATTTCCTCTTTGTTATGAATCAAGAAGTATTCCAAATTAATGAAAAAACTTTATGTATTATTTTGATACTTTTTTGATAATGTCAGAATTTTTTTGGAAAAAGTTATATGTTCCTCCTAAAAGTGAAATATCTCAGATTATTTGAGGCAGTCTAGAACTGGTAGAGAAATGAAAGTGATATACTTGACTCAATGAACTGTTAAAAATGGATAGAAAAAGAATGTTAATTCAGACTCTTAGCACTAGTCTGTAGTCACTATAAATCCTCAAATTGAAAGTCAAAAACAGTCATGAAAATGTTAAAGAAATCTGTAAGTAAATTACTTCACATAATTTGAGGTGGATAAAATAAACAAAATTTTGACTGACATATCCTGTCAGAGTTTTCATAGCTCAAAAGCTAAAGTTGGAAAATCAAAAAACATGAATTTTGTCATCACTTTGATCTTTACTATAAAGCATATTGTGGGAGATGAAAAATATAACTCCAGTGATTTTTCTAGAAAGAACATTAAGAAAAAGTAATATTGACCGGGCTCGGTGGCTCAGCCTGTAATTCCTCGCTTTGGGAAGACGAGGTGAGTGAATTGCCTGAGCCCGCGGGTTCGAGACCCGCCTGGGCAACTTGGCGAGACCTCATCTCTACAATAAATCAAAAAAAGTTAGCCGGGCATGGTAGCGCACACCTGTAGTTCCAGCTACTTGGAAGGCTGAGGCGGAAGGATCGCCAGAGCCCAGTAGTTTGAGGCTGCGGTGGCCAGGAGTGGCCACTGCACTCCAGTCTGGGCAATGGAGTGAGACTCCAACTCAAAAAAAAAAAAAAGAAAAAGTAATATTGCAACTCATAGAGAACTTTACAACTGAATAATAAAACATTTATAATAGAGATACTTTTATTTTCAATGTTCTCAGCATAGGTGAAGGGGAGAAATCATAACTGTAAATGTGTAGGAAAACATGTTTTAGGATAGCAGGAGAAACTGTTCCTAGCTTTTATGAAATAATGCTCTATTGTGTCTCTTTCCCTCTAACCATTAGAAAACCACAAGCAAACTAAAATTACACTTGTTGTGCCCAAAAAGTTAAAAATATTTGTTGCCATGGAGACAGTTCCAGTCTAGATTTCTTCCTGGCAGTTTAAAGACTTATGCAAACCCATGGGGAAGTAACATTTCATATTTTCAACATTACAGCGACAAAATTGGCTGAGATGAATGACATGCCTTTCTTTGTATTTGGTGTTCGTGGGCACGTTGAAAGGGCTCTGTAAATGATAGTTGGAAAAGTCTTGCTTACCACTCCCAGTTTTTTTGTCAGGACTGAAAGTTGTAAAAAACAAAAAGAATGTTAAATCAGCTAGAGAACTGGAGTGTATATTTAATATCTGTCTTGGATACTTTGTATTTATTTTTCTAATGGTAACTGTATATTAATTTTTTCCATATTCTTCTGAGAAGATACAAAGCATGAGTACTTTTAATATAGAAAGCATTTATTAATTTTGCAGACTGGTAAAAATTTTCCCATAGTCCACCCAGCTTGATTGCTAAAACTAGCATAGTACAGAGTTTTGAAATAAACCAAGTTCATTTTCCAATTTCATCATTTGCTAACTGTGTCAGCCTCAGTTTTTACTTGTGTGAAGTGGAGATATAACATATACAGAGTACCTAACACTGAGTAGGTTTTCAGTAAGTGGTATGTAATAATATTAGTTATTAGTAATAAATTTTTGAAATAAGCAGGACTCCAACTTAACTACCATTTGTGTGTTTTTCCTTCTTCAGAGTTTTGTGGAAAGATGAATGCATACATTTTTTGATTCTTTATGTGCTGAGAGTAAAATATGAATGTGTTTTTTTCTTCAGGCATTTTAAACTGTACCTGACATCAAGTACTGAACGCTTTTCACAAAATTTCAAAGTCGTAGTAGTAGATGGTAAAGATGAAAGCGAGTATGCTGTCAAATGGCAGGACTTCTTCAGTGGACACGTGGTTGGTTAGTATGGAGCTACTTGTTTGCTCTTGTGTCTGGGATGTTAGGTCTCCAAATCTAACTTTATTGCATCTTCTTTTTGGTGGGTGGGGAGAAGGGGTATCATAGAAATGCTACTCTTTGACTGTTTTATTTGAGCTATTTAAGATTGGAAGCAGAAACATTCCAACAGGAGGAAATGGATTTTACCTAGTATGTCATACTGGCTGGCTGGTTTAATGGTTAACATTAACCTTTTGCACTTGGAGACATCTCGTGGATCACCTACCAGTAATTCAACTGCACTTTTTAAATGAAGTAGTGAAAAACGAATCACTTCATATGAAAAGTCTAGAGTTGGAACCAAATATTTTATTGTAATGATATTTGGCTTACAGGCCATTGCCTTGCTAGACTCTGGTGTGGCCATGTGCTCTTTGAGTTATGGCTGTCACCAGGCTTCCTGGCTTTGATCCCCGTCCCCTACCTTGGGAAGGTGAATCTTCTTTCTTTCTCGAAATTTCACTCTCTCTCTAGTTTACTTTTAAACAAACTGTATTTTCTAATCTTTAAAAAAAAAAAGATATTTGGCTTACAATGGAATTTTGGACATTGAGGAACTTATTACAAAAAATCAGTATTTTATATCTTATAGCTTTCTAATGTATGGTAATGTGCAAAATGGTCACATGCATTGTGGATTCATTGATACATGTTGTGTAATAGTAATTTGTTTGATGTCTTCCACCTGGTGTTTCTCTGTTTGAGCAGACAATGCAGTCTTGTTTTCTTCCTCCCACATTAATAATGTGTAATTTATTGTCCAATCTGTGCACTGTGAAAGCACAACACTCTCTTTCTATGTAATGCCAACTGATTTTTTAAAAATGTGTCTCTCAGTATATATTCCATTTCTTTATTTGCTTTTTTGTGTAATTTGAACGGAAAACTTCAAGGAAACATATATTTTTGAAAAATTTGGTCTGGCATAAGTTTGTCCTGTATAATCACCAGCAGTTTCTTTATGTACTCTGAGAGGAGACATCCAAGTGGTTTGCTGGCTTTACAATGTCCCCTCAGAGGGGACATCCAAGTACAAAGGGTTAATTCCCTCTCAGGTGATAAGAATGTAACCTTCTCTTTGTCTTCAGCAAGGATTGTAGTCTTTATGAGATTTTAGACAGAGAGGCTAAGATAGAAAATAATTTATTTTATGATCCTATTATATATTCATTTGAGGAAATATATCTAACAAGCAATTGCAGTTTACTTTTTGACCTTTTTTTGGCAATATGAAAAAAGTGGCCTTGAAATCTCCAAATAGTATAGTTCAAGACCTGTACATTTTAAATCATTCTTTCTGCCTTCTCTTAATAATTCCTTACGTAAAAGTAGATAAAGTTGTTCCAGAAGAAAATCTGCAGTTTTGTTTGTTTTGGGAAAGGTATAGAACTAGACTGAATGAACTAGACTGGAGGCTGCATCTTAGGAAGTGAGAATTATCTAGCTGCTTTTGTGGGCTTTTGTTTCTTGGTTATAGAGCTCTCATAGTACTTAGGTTCTGCTCTGGTGAAGGGTTTGGTTGATTTTTATTGACAGTAGTGCATAGTTTATTATTTGATATGCATATTTTAAAATAATAAAAATAGTTTTTCTTTTTTCTTTTCTCTTAAGGTGAGCCTGACTCTAGGGTTCTAGCCCACATAGGAGATGATGATGTTACCATAAGAATCAACACAGATGGCACAGAATATAACATGGAGGTAAATCTACACATGTATTTTTTTCTCTAGTTTATATCTCTGATTTTTAGAAAGCTTCTCTATTATTTTAAGATGGCAAAGGTGAAAAGTAGTTACACTTATTTTTTCCTCTTTGTATTTAAAAAGTTTTTTTAAACCACAAAAGTAAATTTTTAAAAAATGAGTAATATTTTTTATATCTCTAAAAATTTATCTTAAGATACATCCTATATTTAAAAATACCATAATTGAGAGTTACATGAGAGGTGGATAGTAGGAAGAGAAAACATCCTCAAAAATGCAGGTAAAGTCTGATTTTTTCCATTTCTCCCTTTCTCTGCCGGACATCTGGAAATGTTAGATCAGTAAAAGGTGATAGTTCATAGTCTGAAAAATTAGAAGAGGAAACTATAGGAAACTCAGACTGTGTCTACTCTTCCATTGAAGAAGCAGTAGAAAGCAAGATCAAAGTAGCTACATTTATGTGAGACATATCCATCTATCATATACTAGTCTAGAAAGCAAAACATTTGCTACATATTTGTGGACTGAAGTTGATTCTGTGTTTCTTGGAAAATGCGAATACTCTGGGTAGTGATGATAGCACTTAAACAGATCACCCGGGAAAACTGTGATTAAGGTGGGTCAAAATGACATTTTCAGGTATATTTGAGTGCTGATTTATGGGTAAGACTGGGTGCTGGTGCTATAAATACTAGGCATTTAATAACATCCAGCCGGGCTCAATGGCTCAGCCTGTAATCCCGCACTTTGGGAGGCTGGGTTCGAGACCCGCCTGGGCAACTTGGCGAGACCTCATCTCTACAATAAATCAAAAAATTAACCGGACATGGTAGCGCACGCCTATAGTTCCAGCTACTCGGAAGGCTGAGGTGGAAGGATCGCCGGAGACCAGCAGGTCAAGGCTGCGGTGACCGGGAGCGTGCCACTGCACTCCAGTCTGGGTGACAGAGTGAGACTCCAACTCAAAAAAAAAAAAATCCAGACAACATGACTTTTGTCTATCCATCTTTGTGAAAAATAAATCTTGTAGTATGTTATGGTTTGTTGTTGTTTAAACTATTCCCTCCCCCCTAGTCATTCAAACTATTTAACTTCAATGTTTGGGGAGTCTAGCTTAGCAGAGAGAGTCAGAAATTTAGTACAAAGTCAAGGAGCTAATATTATAAATGCACTCATTCTAGAATAGGCAGATCAATCACTGGGGTATCTTAAATTTGCCTGTTTTTTTCAAATCAATTCATTTTTTTAAAAAAAGCTTTGGGGAGACACTTCTTATCAACAAGGGTGCCTGAACGAAGCATATTTGTATACCTAACCCTTAACTGTACCCCACAAATCATAATAAAAAGTAATGAATTAAAAAAAAGAAAAAGCTTTATTTTAAAAATACATGTTCATTACCAAATTCAGAAAGTAGTTTTTTTTTTTCTTTGAGTTCGAGTTTCACTCTGTCACCCAGGCTAGAGAGCACTGGCACGCTCACAGCCAGTGAGCGGCCTTGATGTGCTGGGCTTATTAGCACCACTTATTTAATGAATCTTCCATTAGTGCTCAATTGTTTTTTTCTAGTTTTTGAAGTAAAAAGTCCTATAGTGAATAGCCTTGGGCACAACTTTTGACGCTTGTATTTAGTTGGAATAATCTGGGTGATAGGCAACAGTCTGGGAAGTTAAATGAGGAAACTATAGGAAGCTCTGTCTAGGTTGTGCCAGTACCTCAGATAAACTCTCACATCTCAGTAGCTTAATATAACAAAGGTTTGTTTCTCACTCTCCTTAAGGCTTGATGTGGATTAGGTGGTCTTCCTCTACCCTGTGGCTTTGACTTTGGGACGCATGTCTTCTGTAGTTGCCACAGAAAGGAGCCAGAGAGCTAGAGAATCTCACAGAATGTTGTTAAGGGCCAGGCTTCTTGGAAGTGGCCTTCCATCCACATTCTAGATTGCTTTGTCTCTGACCTACTACAAAAGGAGGCTGGGAAAGATAGTCATCTTTTGAGCTCAGAAAAACTGTGTGGTAAATGCACTGCCACAGTGCATATGTGTGCTTATTTCCTTAGAGTAATCTATTCTTAAATTAAAATGTATACATTTAGGATCCAAGTTAAATTTGCTCAGATTCCTCATTTTTTTCAAATGTATCCTTTTGGAGAATTAGGAATTCTGTTTCCATCTGTACTTTGTTTTACTAAGTAATTAATAATTCACTGCTAGATGTTTACTTTAAAAATAAGCTCATCAATTTTCTTGAGGAATTTTTGTATCATATTAATAATTTTTAATTTAGAAAGTGGTTTATAACTTAGAATGGTAATTTTCATATTTTTTACTGAGTAATTCTTATTTTTACTTGCCTTGATATATAAATCATTTTCATTTGCACTAAAATCTTAGACTTATAAGTGAGCAGGAAGATGTATATATCTTATTTTTAACACATCATCATGAAATATTTTAAACGATCACTGATTTTACTATAGCTTGCTGTTTATATACGTAAGCCTAGATTAAACTTAAATTATGAGATGATTTTTTTTCTTCCCAATTTTTTGTTTTGAAAATGTTCAAATCTACAGAAAGATTAAAAAATACTTGGTAACCTTTAATCAACTGCTAACGTGTCATGTTTGCTTTGTTGCTCTATTTTTTTTTTCCTGAATGATTTGAAAATCATCTGCAGACATCATGACACTTCACTCCTAAGTATTTTGTGTGCTTCTTCTAAAAGTAAAGGTATTCCTTTACATAGCCATAATAAAAGTAACATACTTGAGAAAATACTGTAATTCTACAGTATTATCTAATAATCGGTCCATAGCCAAAACCTCTAGTCATCCTCAAAGTCTTCTTCCTAGGTGTTTTTTTGGTTTTCCAGTCAAGTATTCATTCAAGTTTCCTCCCTTTTATTGAATTTTTTATCAAATAGTTTTTTTTCCAGCAACTTATTAGTAATAGTGATAATTGGATTATCTGATTTTACATGATCTTCAAGTTAGGTATTATCACGACTTTACCTAATATGAGAAGTTATGCTCAGGTTAAGTTACTTGTCCAAGGTACATAGTAAGGTAAGGTTGAGGTCTGAACCCAGGTATCTCTAATCACAAAGCCTACTTTTTCTGTGCTGGACTGGCAATGCTGGGAAACAAGAAATGTTTGACTCAAAAGAGAAAAATTTTCTATTCATAGGCCAAATGAGCTTTACTATATATAGAAGATTCCTGCAGCCCACAAGTTGGGTTAGTTGATTTTTGAGGTCTCTGTTGGCTCTGATATTCTGTACTTGTTTCTTAAATCTACTTCATACAATGAATTACAAAAGGCGTGTGTGTGTGTATTTAACAGCTTTATCGAGATATAATTCACTTTTTACATTCTCTTATTTGACATGTAAAATTTCATAGTTTTTAGTATATTTATCGAGTTATGCAAACATCATCACAACAGTCAATTTTAGATCATTTTTATGACCCCAGAAAGAAATCCTATACCCTTTATCTAACTTTCTCCCTTTTCTAAGTCCCCCAGCCCCAGGTAGTCACTAATCTACTCTTTAGATTTGCCTATTTTGGTCATTTAATATAAATGGAATCATATAATATGTGGTCTTTTCATGTGTGGCTTCTTTCACTTAGAATAATGTTTTCAAGGTTTATACATGTTATGTATCAGTACTTCATTTATTTTTATTGCTGAATATAGTATTCCTTTGTATGTATGGATAGACCACATTTTGTTCACTCATCAGTTAATGGACATTTGGGTTGTTGCCATTTTTTTTTTTTTTTTTTGAGTTGAAGTCTCACTGTTGCCCAGACTGGAGTGCAGTGGCTGCTCCCGGCCACCGCAGCCTCGACCTGCTGGGCTCCGCGATCCTTCCGCCTCAGCCTTCCGAGTAGCCGGAATTACGGGCACGCGCTACCACGCCCGGCTGATTTTTAAAATGTATTTATTATAGAGATGAGGTCTCGCCAAGTTGCCCAGGCAGGTCTCGAACCCGCAGGCTCAGGCAATCCACTCACCTCAGCCTCCCAAAGGTGCGGGATTATAGGTTGAGCCACTGAGCCCGGCTGGGTTGTTGCCATTTTATTGCTATTATTAACAATGCTGCTATGAACATTTGTGAATGAGTTTTCATCTGGGCATATGTTTTCATTTCTCTTGGGTATGTATTAGGAGCAGAATTGCTGGGTCATACAGTAACTTTATTTTTAACTTTTGAGGACCTGCCAGACTGTGTTCTAAAGTGGCTGTACCATTTTACATTCTCATCAGCATATATGAGAGTTCTGGATTTCTCTATATCCTCACTGGTTTTTGTCTTTCATTATATCCATCCTGGTGGTATGGATGGTATCTCATTGTGATTTTGATTTGCGTTTCCTTGATCAAGATATATAATATCTTTTTAATATATATTATGTCTCTATAATATCTTTTCTGTACATTCTCCAGAAGTTGACTGGTTCTGATGAGACCAGTGTCCTTATGACTTTGTTTTGGAAAAAACAAACAAACAAACCTGAAAACATCCTTGTGACTAGGGTAACCTTTGGAGTTCCTTAATTGTGATTTACTTTTGCCTTACAGCAATTGTAAATGTAGATGTTTGTGTTTTTTTGTTTGTTTTTGTGTCAGAGTCTCACTCTTGTCTCCCAGGCTGAAATGTGGTAGCATATTCACGGCCACCGCAGCTTCTATCTGTTGCGCTCAGGCAATCTTTCCACCTCAGCCTTCCAAGTAGCTGGAACTACAGGTGCGCGCCATCATGCCTGGCTAATTTTTTAATTTATTGTAGAGTCGAGGTCTTGCCAAGTTTCCTAGACTGGTCTTGAACCACTGGGCTCATGTAACCCTCTCACCTTGGCCTCCCAAAGTGCTAGGAAACAGGCATGAGCCACTGTGCCCAGCCTAAGATATTTAGAAGACTGCTTTCCCCGAAACCAATAATATATTTAAGATATATTGTTGCAAGCCTTGAGTTTTTTTTTTTTAAATAAAAATGTTTGTTGTTTCCCATGCATAAAACCTAGGATTACAAAAATGTATCAAATACCTGAATGTTAAAGAAGCTAGAATGAAAACAGCACATTAACCGAAATGTCCAACTTCCATTACCACAGCACTGTATTAGTGCACTCTGTGTTGCTTTAGAGAAATAACCTGAGGCTGGGTAGTTTACAAAGGAAAGAGATTTATTTTGGCTCATGTTTCTGCATGACACTGGCATCTGCTGGGCTGTTGGTGTGGCCTCAGGAAACTTAGAGTCACTGTGGAAGGCAAAGAAGGAGCAGGTATGCCACATGGCAAGAATGGAAGCAACAGAAGGAGGTGCAAGGCTCTTTAAACAACCAACTTTCGCATGAACTAATAGAGTGAGAATTCACTCACTACTGTGAGAATGGCATCAAACCATTCATGAGGGATCTACACCCATGGTCTGGTTACCTCCTACTGGACCCCACCTCCAACATTGGGGATCATATTTCAGCATGAGATTTGGAGGGGACACCCATCCAAACTTTATCAAGCACCATCACCTTTTTTTTTTTGAGTTGGAGTCTCACTCTGTCACCCAGATTGGAGTGCAGTGGCCTCTCCCGGCCACTGCAGCCTTGACCTGCTGGGCTCCAGTGATCCTTCCACCTCAGCCTTCCAAGTAGCTGGAACTACGGGCACACGCTACCACGCCCAGCTAATTTTTTGATTTATTGTAGAGATGAGGTCTCGCCAAGTTGCCCAGGTGGGTCTTGAACCCGTGGGCTCAGGCAATCCACTCACCTCAGCCTCCCAAAGCGCAGGATTACAGACTGAGCCACCGAGCCCGGCTAGTACCATCACCTTTAACAGTGCCAGTATACAGTAGGTACTCCATAAAACTTTTGGATGAATGAATGGAAAAGGATATGTGTTTTTCTCTAATAGATTTCATAATCTGTGCAAAGTATATAATGCTTTTTTCATATATGGATAAAATAATCATAGTGAATAGTGCATGTATTTACCAGCATAGAAACTCCATATGGTAAACATTGAAATGATTTATTTTGGGTAAAAGAGTAGTCAGTTTACGTAACCTAGAAGTCAATGTTATCTAAGAATAAGCAAAGAATACTGGAATAATTTAGTCTTTAGAACTTCTTGTTTTTTCCATCTCAGTCATAGATGTTTTCTGTTATAGCCGCTTTGGAGATTTATTAATGATACTCAAGACAAGAGGATGTTAGTTTATAAATCAGAAGATATCAAGAATATTTCACGTTTGCAGTCTCCAAAAGTGTGTGGTTATTTAAAAATGGATGAGGAAGAATTACTTCCAAAAGGGCTAGTAGACAGAGAGCCACCTGAAGGTAAGACTTAAAAAAATATGTTTCAAATAAGAAACAAGCATATTACAGCTATCTTCAATAGGATGGTAGTTAATTGATTTTTTAAAATATGGTTATCAAGAAACTATAGTATTTGGCTTGAAAACAGAGTTTTGTTCCAGAAATTCTTAAGTTAGTTCTTGTCTAAAATTTGAGAGTCAAAAATCCTAGAAAATAATGAGAACAATAAAGATTGAACTTTTTTTTTCAATTGTTTTTGAGTTGAAATCTCACTCTGTGGCCCAGGCTGGAGTGCAGTGGCCTGATCATGACTACCACAATCTCCATCTGCTGGGCTCAGGCGATCCTTCCACTTCAGCCTTTCAAGTAGCTGGAACTACAGGCGTGTGCCACCATGCCTGACTAATTTTTTTATTTACTGTAAAGATGAGGTCTCGCCAAGTTTCCCAGACTCGTCTCGAACCCCTGGCTGGGCTCAGGCAATCCTATTACCTCCACCTCCCAAAGTGATTACAGCAGCACAGGCATGAGCCATTGTACCTGGCAAGATTGGACTTTAAAGAAGATTGGGGAAAAGGGAAATTGAAGTATTTAGAAATGACAACAAGTAGTACTGTTGAAAGACAGTGTTTAGAGTTTATAAGAAATTAGTTGATAGCAAGATCGATATGTTTAGAATACAAGAAGATTGTCAGTCTTGGGACAGATCTATTTATGGTCATTTTAGAAAACAATCTTGGAGAGGTGTTCTACTGTCCTCATTTTTTTTTAAGACTTTAGAAAATATTACTACCATTTTAATATATAATTTTTTTTTTTGAGTCCGAGTCTCACTCTGTTGCCCAGGCTGGAGTACAGTGGCATGCTCATGGCCACCACAGCCTTGACCTGCAGGGCTCAGGCAATACTTGCGCCTCAGTCTTCCAAGTAGCTGGAACTACAGGCTAATTTTTCTTGATTTATTGTAGAGATGAGATCTCGCCAAGTTGCCCAGACTGGTCTTGAACCTGTGGGCTCAGGCAGTCCTTTCACCTCGGCTTCCCAAAGTGCTGAGATTATAGGTGTGAGCCACCACACCTGGCCTTAATATATAAATTTTTAAACAGTTTGGTTATTTGATAAAACATTCTATTAATACAAACTAATTTTTGATGTGTGATTCTCCTGTTGATATTTTTACCATTACTTTGGCTAATTTTCAAACTTCTGTACAAGAACATGACTGTTAGCTTCATAGTCTAGTGATAGGTGGTTGTTTTACTCTGTTCAACACTTTTTTTTTTTGAGACAGCCTTGCTTAGTTGTCCGGACTTGGATAAAGTGGCACAGTCTTGGCTCACTACAGCCTTGAACTCCTGGAGTGAAGCAATTCTCCCACCTCAGCCTTCAGAGTAGCTGGGACTACAGGTGTGCATCAGCATGCCTGGCTAATATTTTTATTTTTTATAGAGATAGGGTCTCACTCTGTTGCCCAGGCTGGTGTCAACCTCTTAGTCTCAAGCGATCCTCTTGCCTCAACCTCCTAAAGTGCTGGGATTATAGGCATGCACCACCATTCTTAGTTATTAAGCACTTAAAAAAATTTCTGTATTTTAAAAATTAAGGAGATATTTTTCTTGAATTGTACAATTTTAAAACCTCATTACTTTTCACTTTTCTGTCTTCCTCCAAATTGTTATTTTGTTCAGGATACTAAGCTCAAATAATGTTTGTTTCAAAAATATACTAGATTTAAATTGTTACTATAAAAAAATTCCTTGTTTTGATGAATTTTGATTTAATAGTGCATACAAATTCATATTAGAGCTTGTTCATCGGGTGAAGAGAAGAGCTGATCCAAATCCCCTGAAGAACACGTGTAAATTATTGGTGGTAGCAGATCATCGCTTTTACAAATACATGGGAAGAGGGGAAGAGAGTACAACTACAAATTATTTAGTAAGTATTTGATACTGCATCAAGCAGTTGGACAAAAACAATTCATGTGGTTGGGTAATCAGTTCCATTTAAGAGAGGCAGTGATAATCTGAAACTTAATGAAACCAGATCTATTTAGATACTCTGTTATTTCCCTAAAATAATTTGAGGGTTATTCTCTGAGGTGTATACATTACAGTATGGAAATTATAACTTCAAATTGGTAAAAATCCATCTTACTTTTGAATGAATATTTTCTGTACATTAGAATTTTCATACAGATTATGTTTGGCGAGAGGTCATAAAGTTGTTCTTTTTTCTTTCTTTTTCTTTTATTATAAAGATGTGGGGTACAGTTCAGGGTTAGGTGTACAAACATTGATTATGCAGGTACCCTTGTTGATGAGGTATGCCTCTCCCTCCCCTAGCAGTTTCCCTCAATTGCCAGTCCCACCTTCCCTCCCCTATTTTTATTTTTGGCGGCTAAACCATTTTATTGAGATTGAGGGTGAGGGGAGGGAGTAGGAGAGAAGGGGGACTGCAGGCAAAGAAGCATTGAACCCTCTCAGACCTCCTGGACTCTGCCCCCGCCCAGAGTTCTTTCTTTATACAAGTGGGCCTTGAAAAACACCACTGCTATAATGGCAGTGAACTTGTGCTGTCGCATATGTGGATGTATGCTCCAAAGTAAAAAAAAACATGTGTTTGTATGAACTCGTGTGCATTTTTATTTTTATTTTTTTGCTTATATATATATGTGTATATATATATATATTTCAGAGAGAAAGGTTGCTTCTGTGCATGTTGTGCTAAAGAGCTAACACTGCACTTTAACTGCATGATATTGGTGGGATTTCATGGTTATAACTAACTCTATGGAAGGGATATGAAGGAAAGATTTGAGAAGTGTTAACACTGGATTTTTTTTTAATTTGGAGTCTCACTGTGTCACCCAGGCTGAAGTGCAGTGACACGCTCACAGCCACTGCAGCTTTGACCTGCTGGACTCAGGTGATCCTTCCTCCTCAGCCTTTCAAGTAACTGGAACTACAGATGCACACCATCACGCCCAGCTACCTCTTGATTTATTGTAGAGACGAGGTCTCGCCAAGTTGCCCAGGCTGGTCTCGAACCTGTAGGCTCAGGCAGTCCTCTCGCCTCTGCCTCCCGAAGTGCTGGGATTATAGGCTTGAGCCACCATGCCTGGCTAACACTGGGTTTTTAAACATTAGCGATAATTTTTAAAGTTAGGGGAATTATTTTTCATTGACATTTTTCACTAGTATGACCTCATTTGTCATGATAACTTGGCACTGACCAAAAATGTTATTGAGGGACTAGAGAATAAAGCTATTCATGAACCGACAGCTGGTGCAGAAAGACGTCTTTCTCTTTGCCTTGCTTTCCCCATTCTCTCCGTTTTATTCATACCCTCCCTCGCCTTCTCTCCCTTCCCTTCCATGCCAAATTAATTTATTATGAGGATAGAAAGTCACTGCGATTCTTATTCCTAAGTACAAGAGTCTTGAAAAAGCTTCTCTCTTGATCTGGGTTTTGTATTAAGGGGCTCTTCTATTTTACTTCTTTTTTCACTATGGATGTGAATATAATGAAAGGTCTGGTCTTAGAAATTGTGCTGTTTTACAGTTATTTATTAGCACAAAGTAGTTGCTTAGATCTATAACTTGTTTCACAGTTGTTGGAACAAACCTCAACTACCCAGTTTTTGGGCAATAGACTGTTCTCTTTGAGGAAAAGAGATAATTAGCATTTTGTTGTTTCCCACGTAGTCATCCTTGGTGATTATACTGTCCCTACTTCCTCAGCCTTTCCAGATCAGAGAACAGAAGGAGCATTGCTGAAATGAACCTAATTTCTTCTGGCCCTCTTTTTACCCATTCCGCAGAGCTGAACTTTGTGGGTGTGGCTGAGGGAACAGGATTAGCAGTTATGCCCCTTACCTGTTTCTGAGAAAGACATTTGAGGTACTTGCCAAGAGATAGAGTAAAGATGAACTACTCCTTAGAAGGGAATACAGTTGACCCATGAACACAGTGAGCGTTAGGGGCCCTGACACTTCCTCACTGCAGTCGAAAATTCACTTACAAGTCTTGATTCCCCAAAAACTTAACTACTAATAGTCTATTGTTGACCAGAAACCTTACCGATAACATAGTTGATTAACACATATTTTGTATGTTCTTTGTATATATACTGTATTCTTACAATAAAGCAAGCTAGAGGAAAAGAAAATGTTATTAAGAAAACCATAAGGAAAAGAAAATATATTTGCTGTTTATTAAGTAGAAGTGGATCATCATAAAGGCTTGTAATCTTGACAGTGAGTAGACTGAGGAGAAGGAGGAAGAGGAGAGGTTGGTCTTGCTATCTCAGGGGTAGCAGAGATGCAAGTAAATCTGTATATAAGTGGACCCGAGCAGTTCAAATCTGTATTTTTCAAGGGTCAACTATATTTCAAGTAAATTGATTGACTTGTAAATTTCATTTTTTATAGTTGACTGGAATAGCAGTTTTAAGAAACCAGTTACTTGTTATTTTGGTTCTTTGTGCAGTTGATTACCTGAAATTTGGGGTAAACTGTACCATTATTTTATTCTGGTAACAGCACTTTAAGTTTGGGGCTAGGAGCCAGGAATACTTTAAGAGGTATCAATGATAAAGAGTAACATTGCAATGCTAGTTTTGTAATAGTAGAAACTTTTGTAGTGGCATTTTTTTCTAAACTGAATTTTGTTTCTTGTAGATTTTGTATTACATTGCAAAAAGTGGTAAAGCTACATAATGTCTTTTTTTATTTTTTAATACACCCAGATAGAGTTAATTGACAGAGTTGATGACATCTATCGGAACACTTCATGGGACAATGCAGGTTTTAAAGGCTATGGAATACAGATAGAACAGGTATTTATCAATAGATATGGCTTATATTACTTAGTGAAGTTATGTGATGTACATAGTTGTCATTTGTATTCAGAACCCAAAAACTTGTCTTTAACATTAATCATAAATATTCTCAAATGCTGGTGATTTTTCTTCTGATAAATTGTACATCGTTTTGATGTTAATTAATTCTAGATTATGACATTTTCTGTCCTTAGGTTCATTTTAGGCAGAAAGCCCTTTTATGCTGCTGTACTCTCTCTTAAGGCCTTACTTAGAATCCTAACACATATTGTTGAATTCTTAGGGAATTTACTAAAAAATACTGTGTACTGCCAGGCTCAGTGGCTCAGCCTGTAATCCCAGCACTTTGGGAGGCCGAGGTGAGTGGATTGCCTGAGCCCACGGGTTCAAGACCCACCCAGGCAGCTTGGTGAGACCTCGTCTCTACAATAAATCAAAAATTAGCTGGGCATGGTAGCGTGTGGCTGTAGTTCCAGCTACTTGGAAGGCTGAGGCAGAAGGATCGCTGGAGCCCAGCAGGTCAAGGCTGCGGTGGCCGGGAACACTCCAGTCTGGGTGACAGAGTGAGACTCCAACTCAAAAAAAAAAAAAATACTGTGTACTTTTGCAAGGCATTTATATACACAGAACCATTAGATCTTTCTTCTCAAATATCCTCTGATTCCTTGTAATCAGTTAATAGTGTAGATTCAACAATGATACATTAATGTCCTCTTGATTATTTCTCATAGTAAAAGTTTTTTTCAAATTGTCAAGACTAATTAAAGAGACCGTTCTGCCATTGAGTATTGCTATGGACAGAGAAACATTTTGATATGTAAATTATATGAATTATCTCTTTTTTCTAGACTCTTTGTATTAACATATTATATGAGGGGAACACTCCCCCCAAAACAGGGATTTATTTATAAAAAATTGATAGTTATTCTTACATGTTTAGACTTCATTCCCCTTCAAAGTATTCTTCGTTTGATGGACTGCATCTATCAAGGCGCTTTTTCCACTGCTCAAAACACTTTTTGAACTTGTTGCTTTTGAGGACTTCGGTGCTTCTGCTGTTTTTTTTTTAATTACCTCTCCATTTTGGCAAAACGTTTCCCTTTGAGGACTTTTTTCATCCAGGGAAACAAAAAATTGCCTAGGGCAAGATCCGATGAGTAGGGAGAGTAGGGTAACGGGTCATGGCGTTTTTGGTCAGAAACTGTTGAATACTCAGTGCTGTGTGGGCAGGTGCCCTTGTAAATCACCCATCATGAAATGGGCAAGTATGTTGAAAAAAATCTCCAAAAAAAAATTTGCTGTGGCCAAATGCACCCTCACAACAATGCTAGCTGTTGCCAGTGGTTTCCTAGAATACTTGCTAGCGGGAGAAGCCTATACTTCAAGGGATTTGTCCTCCAAAAGGTAATTCTCGTTTTTTGGGGGGGGGTCCCCCCATATATGTTATGTAGCACAGACTTTAGAGGGTATCCTGTTACTATGCTTGTAAATGTTAAATTTTGATAATACTCAAAACTGAGAGAATTCTTTTTCCCTTTTCATTGTCTTTTACTGGTTTGCACCTAAGTTATTATTTAAATAGGTAATATATTCACATGGTACAAAAACCAGTGAAAAGTAAGTCTCTAACCTCTGTTTACTGTCAAACCAATTCTTTTCCCCAAAGATGCTCATGTCACTAGTTTCATGTGTATCTTTTCCAGACATGTGTGTTGTATGCATGTACAGTATATGTATGTACCTGTCTGTATTTGACCTCGTGGTGTTCTGCTGTGCTCTTTTTTACCTTGCTTTTACATTTCACTATATGTTAGAGCTGGTTTCATATTGTTACATATAAACCTGCCTCATTTGTTTTAAAATAGAGCTGTGTCACATCCAAGTTTTAGAGGACCTATAAATAAAGATCCTTTTTGATTTAGGAACTTGGAACCAGTTGAAGAACTTAAGAGGAACATAGGAGATAGAAAGTCAGCTTTTTTACATCTGATAAAAGATGGATTGAAGGATGTGGTTTGAGGTACAATCATGGTGGTCTTCCAGTAGTTCATCCCAGATTGATCTTGACCACGCACCACTAAAACTATAGAGTCTGCCCTAGTAAGCTTACCACACGATGGCAGAGGAAACCAGGATGGACCTTTCCGGCAGGGAGTAGGGAAGTAGACATCCAGAAACTGCTGAGTTTAGCAAGACTTCCTTCTTTAACCCCAACTCACTGGTTAGACACCTTTGTTCCCTTTTTTTCCTTAGCAGGTTTAACATGAATTGGTCTGAAATACACGTGAATGGAGAAGCCCCTGTTCTTTTTACTCTTTATTCCTGTTTTTCACCGTGATGTGTATCTTATCATTTTTCCAAATTAGCGATTATAGTTGTAATAAATGTTTTAGGCTTATGAAACCCAAGTTTTTATTCTTTCTAAATAAATATTGACAATATAAAAATTTAGAAGTACATTTACAGCTTTATCAGTAATTCATTAACCTATATGTTTTTCATACCATATGCTTCTTAGTTTGTTTTAAACATTGAATATTAGAACTGAAGAATTTATGAATTTGGGTTTAATATTTTTTTCTAGAATGATAGTCTTTTTTTGAACAGATAGGATAATGTTGTATTTAGAGTCTGTTGACTTTTTTTTGGAAGTGTTCTAAGTTTATTCTCTCTTTAAGTATAGATTCGCATTCTCAAGTCTCCACAAGAGGTAAAACCTGGTGAAAGGCACTATAATATGGCAAAAAGTTACCCAAATGAAGAAAAGGATGCTTGGGATGTGAAGATGTTGCTAGAGGTGGGTTATGGATTCTTGAATATGGTGATGTTAGCACCACTTTGTGACTTTTTTTTTTTTTTTTTTTTTTTTTTTTGGTTTGGGGTGGCACGGTGTTGCCCCGCAGGGTGTGCGGGGGGCGCCCCCGGGCACCCCCGCCGCCACCCGGTGGGCGCCGCCGCGCC